>JAECMU010074490.1:0-15432 GCA_016106625.1 Dracogyra subfuscus
GACAAGGATGCTGCAATGACTGCAGCCATTGCCAGCAACATTTGGACTTCTTATGTGAAGAGTGGCATGTTTGCGTTCACCGATGACAAACTGGAGTGTGTGCTTATTGAGTGCAAGGTTAAGTTTTGTCGATCGTTATTTTTATGACATTCTTAAATATAGTTTACCATTAATTTGTATTTATTTTGAAAAATAAATTTAATTTTATAATAAAATATGAAATTATGGCAAGTATTGTAATGAAAAAATGGTGAGGGGAGGGGCTGACTGAGATTGAAGGCAAAAAGCAAAGTTTCTTGGGGGTTTGGGGATATTCCCCCCCCCCCTGTATAATTTTGAAAATTAGAATGTCCAGAAATGCACCGGAGGGGGGGGGGGGAGCTAGAGCCCTTCCAGCCCCTGCTCCTCCATGCCTGGACATGTCTAATCCTCAAAAACTGTCTATATAGTTAAAGTGGTGATTTATTTACTAAAATGTTTCATAGAATCTTGCAACAAAATTTATCAGTACAGTCAGACCTCATTACAATGGCACCGGTCACAGATGTCTATAACCAGTGAATGATCGACAGTCTTTTAATAACACATTTAATAATGCTTTTTAAAAACATATTGTATTAGATATACATGTACTTGTTATTTTTGTTAATAACTGCATGTAATGCATAACTATTTAAATAATAATAACTATTAAGCAGTGATCAACAGGACCATGGACCGTGATGTTTTTTCTTCCTATCATTTCATTGGATCGTCAGTTATTTTACATTTATATTAGTTTAATCAATCATGTTTTGTCCGGCAAATTTTTATTCAAGCAGCAGAATTTGTATCTTCGTGGACAGAATGTCTGGCATTCATTTTAACCCATACTCTATTAAATAAACATTTTCCATTTACATTATGACAGTTAAGAGAGATAACTCATGACAAATTTACTACAACAGCAAGTTCAGTGTATTTATGATTTGACAGATGAACATGGTCGTTGTAATTTGGTTTGACTGTATGTGATAGATCTTAGCGCAAGATCATTACTTGCAAACATTTTTTTTAAATAACTTTTGACTTTATTTTTTTCTAGGATGGCAAAGTTGGTCTGACAAAGGTTGCCAATCTTCTGCTTTGTATGTCATGCAAGGATGTTGTCGGATTTGGGATGCTCAAGGCAAAGGTATTTTTAATTTTATCACCCATATGGCAGACAACATATTTTACAAGTTACAGTATGTTACAATCTGGTAGAAAACATGCTGATCTTGGGCCTAAAACAACACTTAGTGTTGGGAATTCATTCTGGAGGTGGCAGGTATGCTTGGAACAAGTATTGTTTGAAAATATTGCATAATAATAGAATGACAATTGGTAATAAATACAATACCTTTTTATTAGTGCCCTACTGGTCGATTTGGAAGGAACTACTTGTTTCATCTGTCCTGTCTGTCTCTCCATCCGTCCACAATGACGTGATATTTTGAGCTGACATTTTGTATATAGCTTTACTGGTACAGATCATCTGTGACTGATGGTGATTTATCCATTTTTGACAATTACGGTCCTTGAACTTAGGAAATATGAAACAAAAAGAAAAAGGAAAACAAAAATGGTTTTTCACAGTGTCTTAAAATATTGATGTCTGGACCCTCCCTGTCTTGTGTGCTTATATCATTATAATATTATCATGATTGAGTTTGCCATAACAATTTGAAAACTGAAAAAAAGAAGACAGGTTTATGTGTTTATTTAAAATTATTTGTACCTGTTGGCAAAAACAACTTCAAATTCATCAGGCACCCCTGTATTGTTGAACATTTTTGTACTTAAATAGCACTCGGATTTCCGACTAAACAGCATTACTATGATTAGAATATTCTATCTTATCTGTTTTTCAGCTGCAAGCCCTGGCTGAATATTTGGAAGAACCATTGTCTCGGGTTGCAGCCTCCTGATACATGATAGCGCTGCAGCAACAGTTGTCTTATGGTGATGTGAATGAGGTGACCTGTCTGTGGTCATCACCCACGTTGTTTTGTCAGTGTCCGTCACTGGATGCCAATTGTGTCAACAAGATGGATGATTATTGTGTATTTGTTGTTTAATTGTTAACTGTAATATCTAATAATAAATATATCAGGTATTCGTGTCTTTGTTGTTATGACAATGTTCAATGATGATGTTAAACATTCAATTGTTCTTGTTAGGACAAAGTGTTTTTGGAAATATTTGAAAAAACATAATTTCAAAATGGGCATGTTATCACCACCACCACAAAGTACTGTTGTTTATTGCAGTCATATTTTTGCTTTAAGAGACAAGATGTTTCTTTACAAGATCTCTGCACTTAGTTTATCAGCCCTTCAGTTATAAAACATACCAAGTGCACAGGATTCAAGAGAACAAATGATGTGGTGTAGCCCTATGGTTAAGCACACAGGATTCAAGAGAACAAACGATGTGGTGTAGCCCAATGGTTAAGCACACAGGATTCAAGAGAACAAACGATGTGGTGTAGCTCTATGGTTAAGTACACAGGATTCAAGAGAACAAACGATGTGGTGTAGCTCTATGGTTAAGCACCTGCTTGATGTGCAGTCTGTTTAGGATCGATCCCTGTCATTTGGCTATTGTATTAAAGGCCGTTCCATGTGATATCCTGTCTGTGGGATGGTAAATATAAAAGATCCCTTGCTACTAATGGAAAAGTATAGCGGGTTTCCTGTCAGTTTCTCCTTCCAGCCAGTGCACCACAACTGGTGTATTAAAGGCCGTTCCATGTGATATCCCATCTGTGGGATGGTGAATATAAAAGATCCCTTGCTGCTAATGGAAAAGTATAGTAGGTTTCCTGTCTAAGACGATTTGTCAAAATTAACAAATGTTTGCCATCCAATAGCCGATGATTAAAATGTGCTCTACTGGTGTCGTTAAACAAAACAAACATGATGAAATGTGATTTTTCAATTAAAACTAGTGTCGGTTTGGATTTGTTTCTGTTCTATCCTCGGAAGAAGTTTGCTTGGTATAGTCATTGCCAGAGGTTTTATCCCTCTGTGCACTCTTCTGTGTGCAACTTACTGACTGCACAACATGGTTTACTAAAGAATGTCACATGATTTACAGGTGATAAATTATTATGTTTTAGAGCTGCTTATTCATAGTAGGTTGCTAGGTTACATACTTTCCTAATAATGTAAAATATAGCAAACTGGAGTTATAAACGACAACAAAATTTTCTGGTTTCTGGCTTATTCTGATAAGCCTGTTTAATTTAAATGTTCAGACAAGCTACAAATCTACGTTCTTGTTACCACCCCAAGAAGGTGAGAACAACATAGCGTAAAGTGGGAACATTTTGTTTTCAAAATCTTGAATAGTGATATTTCTAGCCATTTGATTAGCAACTACAGTTTTAATGTTTTAAAATTGTGTAGCGATCTCTGAAACTTTTGTAGTAAATCACAAACCCATACTGAACAAAATGTTCCCTGGTAAATGTTAATACATATTATTAATTCTTTCAGAATACAGTAAACAAATTAAAAAAGAAGAAAATAAAGATTCTAGTGTACTAGAATCGGCTGTGAAATGCAGTGTAAGATCGTGGGTTTTTCTCCAAAAACAATTAATGTTAGCATGTTGCATAGCATAGTGTATTCCAAGTCTGTAATATACACCACTACTTTCTGTGAGTAAACCTAAATTCAGTTGTACTCCGAATCCAATCTCTCGAAAGAAAACTTATCTCAGTGTGTTGCTGTCAACATAGTGAGGGACTATCAATATTTGATCTGCTTGACATCGTTTGTCAACTCACGAGTCTTGCACAAGGAATGAAGTAACTCTATTTCATTTTCATAGCCGACACCACCAGGTGTCTCCAGAATCATGGGAATGTTTCTAAACATCGCTTCATTCATAACATAAGAAAAACCTTTGAGGCCAATTTTACCCTTTCCAATGTTCTCATGTAGATCTCTGTGACTTCCTCTAATCCCTGAAATATATAAAAAAAGAAACTTTGTTTTAGACATTTAAGACACACTGTTTAATACAAATGAATGAATTGATACTTACCTAGTGACTATTTACACTTATATTTTTTCTTTGACCGTGTTAAATGGACAGACCCTAGTTTCCACCCATGAAAATTAACACTAAGTTTAGTTCATCTACAAATTTGCAACACATTTGGATAAAGTTACAATTGAGTGAAACATGACTCTGTAACTTTCAAATGGTGAAACACGCTCCAAAAATAGACTAAAACTCGACTCGTTAACTGTTACTAAAAAATATGAGAAATGCATTTTGTGGTATTAAAAACACCCAGATGACCAAAAACACTGCAAAAGTATGAAAATAGATAATCTAAACAATAAAATCTAAGTAAAGTATGATTTCAGTTATCAAAAACGGCTCTAATAGTCACAAATATTCCTTGGTGTTTAAAAACTAGGGTATGTCCCTTTAACAAAATGGCTTTTTAAACACTACCTGGTTGAAGTTTTTGGCAGCACAAAAAGTGCATTGTTAGTGTGTCCTTAATTATTCATTCATTAGTATAACCTGGGGCCTAATTCACAAAGATCTCTTAGGCTCTGCTAGACAGCAACGCATCCTCTTTGTAAGTCTTTTAGCATTGAACTGCGAGATCGCAACCTTACAAGAGTTTAGTGAATTAGGCCCCAGGTAAGTAGTGACCTACCCCCTCACTCCCCTACCAAATGAAAAGCAAATTCATATATAAATGACTCCGCTTGCTTTCATCCTCCTACATGTATGTATGCAAGTTATGATTTAAAAAAAGAAGAAGAAAGAAATGTTTTATTTAACGATGCACTTAACACATTTTATTTACGATTATATGGCGTCAGACATATGGTTAAGGACCACACAGATTTTTGAGAGAAAACCCGCTGTCGCCACTTCATGGGCTACTCTTTCCGATTAGCAGCAAGGGATCTTATATTTGCGCTTCCCACAGGCAGGATAGCACAAACCATGGCCTTTGTTGAACCAGTTATGGATCACTGGTCGGTACAAGTGGTTTACATCTACCCATTGAGCCTTGCGGAGCACTCACTCAGGGTTTGGAGTTGGTATCTGGATTAAAAATCCCATGCCTCGACTGGGATCCGAACCCAGTACCTACCAGCCTGTTGACTGATGGCCTAACCACGACGCCACCGAGGCCGGTGCAAGTTATGATTAGTGTCTGCACTTGGTCCACGGTGAAATGAGGAAAGAGGTGCTGTGAGTTTCACTTGCCGACTGAATCATTGATGTGCATCGCTTTCAGGTACTGGGAGCCAACAATCTCATCAAAACTCTTGACAAACTTCTTAAATCCTTCTTCAGTT
This sequence comes from Dracogyra subfuscus, assembly GCA_016106625.1. NCBI lineage: Eukaryota > Metazoa > Mollusca > Gastropoda > Neomphalida > Peltospiridae > Dracogyra > Dracogyra subfuscus. Next base: position 5,361 of record JAECMU010074490.1, read on the forward strand.
GCCAGATCAAATCCTGAAATATACTCACTACATGTAGTAACAGTTGGGTGTCTTCAATTAAATATGCTGGAAATCTGTCATTAAATTATCTTATTTTTTAATTAAATTTGTTTTATAAATTTTATAAATTAAATTTAAAATAAATTACTCATTAAATAATTCCTTTTCCATAAAAGGCTATGAGCCGAATTTCCAAAGCCTGTTTGTCTATATATATTCACAATGCTTAAACACCTGCATTTAAGAAAAAACGGCTTCGTAAATTCAACCCCGTAATTGTAACTGACATATTCTTGCCATCTTGCCAACTGTTTTAAAGTATCCACTATTATTGAAGAAGTTAATAATTTAATTGATGTTAAAACATTATATACATTCTATCTGCAAGCTTAGTATGAGTTTAGTCTGATAAACGGTTAAGAATGAAACAAACACATTTAAAAAAAACCTCTTTGAGGATCTTGGTGATCCAAAACTCAATCAAATTAATGTGTCCTTTTTGTATAAGCATCATATAAATAAATATCAAATGTTCAATCTGTAGATTACATTGGGATAGAAACCACAAAAGCAAAACCTGCATATGTCTGTAATAATAACTTGAAATGAGTACCTGCGGCAAAAGCATGGCAGGTATCAAGACAAACGCCCACTCTTGATTTGTCCTTCACTTGTTCAATGATTCCGCTTAGTTCTTCAAACCTCCCACCAATTGTGTTGCCTTGGCAACTCATGTTTTCCAGCACTGACCAAAAACAAATCATACCAAACTGAAGATCCATATTAATTATGAATACAATTAAGAGTTGAAATAACTGAGATTATTTAATATTGTACTAAACGTATGATGCAAAAAGTAATTTTTCTAAACAAAATAATTCTCATTAGTTTCCTTGTCAAGTATTAAGTAGCACCATAAGCTCCATAAAAATTAAATTAATTTAAGAAGGAAGAAAATGTTTTATTTAACAGCTAACTCAAAACATTTTATTTATGGTTATATGGCGTCAGACATGGTTAAGGACCACACATATATTGAGAGATGAAACCTGCAGTAGCCACTTCATGAGCTACTCTTTTCGATTAGCAGCAAGGGATTTTCCATCCCAAACAGGATAATACAATTTCTTATATTGCCCACTTATAAATGCAGCACTGGGTACTAGTAGTGTGCTTCAAAGGTTGTGGAGTGTGTGTGTGTGTGTGTGTGTGTGTGTGTGTGTGTAAGAGAGAATATATACATGTATTTGAGGCCCTAAACCTGTTGCTGAGGGTTTGGAGGTATGCTTACCTGGAATAAGTTTAAATATCAGATGTTAACATAGGGCCTTTTGAGCACAGTAACAGGAAAAAGAGGAGACCATGGCCCTATCGGCCCTCGCGTATATTTTCATATTAAATCGCGATAATAAACATTGAATAGAACCCAGAAGTAAATAGCAAAGAATGGAACAAGGCGTTTTACAAATTAAAACTTTCTTAAATGCTGTTACCTTTTTTTATTGCAAACACTCGAGTATTATCAGTCAAATATGTACACATTTAATGGTTTTGGCATGGTGGATATATGATAAAAAGTTGTGAGAACTGTAGCGAGTAGCCTACATGGTTGGGGAAAACCCACGCTTTGACTGAACATTTTTATTATTTATTTTAATTTTTAGCCATTCTGTACTTCAGTCACATACATTCTCATAATTTGGACAGGAATAATATAGTGAATATACTGATCGGTGCATTATGACAATACAAATTTAGAAACCGGAATTGTGTATACTGCACAAACGCCACTTGTCGGAAAGTTTCTAATAGTACACCAAGAAGATTAGCTAACTGACTTTCTGACATGCTGGAATTTCATTTGGAAATGAAATACAGTTAGTATCTTTCCACAAAACCAAGTTGAAAAATTCATTTGGTTAAATATATGTTTCAAAATTACAACAGAATAAATAAAATTGGACTGCCCAGTCACTGCAATGTGGTCAATGATTTCCAATCACATTCAAAACAGAAATAACTTTATTGTAACACAGCTTCTTTGAACCCCATCAAGACATGTTCCAACGACAAGTTAATTACAGCTAAAATCAACATTTTCACTTCCGTCTCCAAGCAGATAGTGCCATTTCTGGTTCAATACCAAACAGATCAACCGATGTTGCCTTTCTTAGGTGAAGATATGTTTCGTCTGTGTAAAAATTTTATGCAGAGATTCATGAAAGATTAACTGTTGGAGAATATCAGTGTTTCCAGTCGATATTAGCTTTGCTGCAGAGCAAGAACTGAAAAGGCTTAGTGCTACAAAACAGATGAGAGAAAAGCGGCCCCTGGAAATGAGGATGGCATGTAAAGACTTTCTGATGAAGATAGTATGTAAACTGTAAGCGCCAATGAAGTACCCGGTTGTAAGAAATCTATCTTGTCTACATCCCAGGAAAATGGCTACAGATAAAGATGGTTGCATCACAAGAATGAAAAACCTGTAAACATTACTGAACGACTCACACAGAGTGAAAGGGGGATCATCAACTTGTGATGATGTTCTGAGAGTTTAGGAAAATCCTGGAAACCACTGTTGTTGAACACAAATCCAAATACACAGAGTTCTCCACTGAAAGCAGCAGAATTGAAGAGTTGTTGTACCAGGACATGGGTAACAGTGGATGGTACAACTTACTATGGAACAAAGTAGTGAAAAATATTCTTCTACTGTCACATGGACAAGCCAGTGTGAAACATGGTTTTTCTGTCAATAAGAAGATAGAAGGAGAAAATCTGCTAGAACGATCGGTAGAGGCACAAAGATTGATTTGTTATCATGTGACATCTGTTGGAGGTGTCCAGAATGTGAAACTCACTCCACAACTGTTAACAGCTGCAGCAGCAGGAAGACAGAAGTACATGACATATTTGGAGAAAAAGATAACTGAAAAGTTGCAAGTGGAAGAGAACAAGAAGAGGAAGCTGTTTCTTGATGAAGTAGATGAAATGAAAAAAAAAAGAAAAGAAGACTGGAAAGTGACATTGTGGACTTGGACCAAATCAGTAGATGAGTTTGCCGAGAAAGCAGAGTCATCTAGTAAGCTATCTTGGATTTCCAAATCAAACAGTCTGAGGAGAACAGTTAAAGAAAAAAATTACCAGCTGAAAGATCTATGTAGCGAGATTAATACAACAGTGGACAATAGTTACCTAGCCAAGTTGATTGCTCTATTAATTCAGTCAGGGTTTCAAAATTAAATTAGTTTTTTAACTTTCCCATACTTCTTAAGATAACCAAATTAACCAATTGTGTTACATCTATTTAATTTAATACAGTGCTTAACAATGTAATAATCTTGGAAGTAATTGGTTTAATTGCACAAATAAAGAATAATACACAGTTCGAGCCGCTGCCTGTTACAAGTGAACAAGTGAAACATGAAACCACTCATGATCCAGTTTTGTCAATTGTTTTGGAACTGATTACAACAGGAGGTCTGAATGACACTGAGGACCCTAAACTTTTACCATACAAATGTTGCAATAATGAACTTCATAGCCATCAAGGATGTGTGATGTGGTGGAACCATGTCATAATTCCCTCCAAGTTACAAGACAAAGTTCTCCAAGAACTTCACGAAGGGCATTTTGGTCTAGTAAGAATGAAAGCTTTGGCTCGAAGTTATGCTTGGTGGCCCAAAATAGATGTAGACATTGAGAAACTCTGCAAGTTATGTATTGGTTGCAGCAACACACAAAAAATGCCTAATGCGTCTCTAGTTCACCCATGGGATTGGCCAACAAGTCCTTGGCGACGAATACACATAGACTTTGTTGGGCCTTTCCTGCAGCTGATGTTTTTGATTGTTGTAAATTCTCATAGATATTGGCCAGAAATAATTCCCATGAAGAATACCTCTGCATCATAAACAATTATAGCACTTCGAAACATATTTGCAGAATTTGGACTACCCGAACAGGTAGTATCTGATAATGGTCCTCAATTCATTTCAAGCGAGTTTGAGACCTTCATGAAGAGAAACAATATTAAACACATAACTTCGGCACCCTACCATCCAAGAACAAATGGACTGGCAGAACGGTTTGTACAGTGTCGTTAAGTATTTAATGAAACATGCAAAGAATGATGGTACTGAATACCTTCCCGTTACAACATTGAAATACTCTACATGCCACAACATGAGAATCACCATCAGTCCTGATGTTTGGAAGAAGACTTAGGACTCACCTGGAAACTTTAAAACTGGATATCAGATAAACTGTGCAACAGCCTCAAGATCAAATGAAAAGATCAGGGTGATATGTGTGTGATTTTAAAGTTGGTGAAACGGTTATGGTTAGGGATTACCACAACAGCAATAAATGGATTCCAGCTACGATCAGTACAAAAAACTGGTCCAATGTCCTATCATGTTGATGTTGGACCCAATATATGGCGACGTCATGCTGACCAAATTCACCAATCATTTCCAAAGAGAAATGATAACCTAGACCATCAGTTACTTCATATATTGGATAGTGCTCCTGAATGCAGTGGTGATCCAGTTTGTGAAATTCCTGTAACTATAGCTACTTAAAACGAAGAGTCCTGTATCCCAGGACAAAATGTTGAGACGGAAACCTCACAGCAGAATACAGCAAAAACCCAGACAAGTTAAATTTGTAACTTTCGTGTGACAGCACTGTGTTAGGGCACAATAATCTGTGTAGTTCACACAGAACCAAGAAGTTCTTTAATAAGTTAAATTTGTAAGATTTATATTTGTGGTGACTGAACTGTGTTTTAGGGCACCAAGAGGTTTTTGTAACATATGTTCACATTTATCATTTTGTTTTAATTCATTGACATTTAATTACAGATGACTAAACATTTAAAACTGAACAATGAACTTTAGAAATCTTAGTGGGGAGGAATGTTATGTATTGATGAGTGAGACCTGCTAGTGAATATGTTATTGTGGTGTGAGACCTTTAGTTTGGTCGCTTGGGTATTTCTGGAATAAAAAGTGTACATGCCAGCACCAAGCTTGAAGTGTTGTCTTCACAAACACTGTTTGAAACAGATATGCTAGATCATTAACCAATACATAAAACTCTCTAAGACTATATGTCAAAATTACCAAGTGTTTGCCATGCAATAGTCGATAATTAATAAATCAATGTGCTCCAAAAAACATTGCGTTCAGTATTGGGTCACAATTCGCTACTTAAGTTTCAGAGATTGCTACACAATTCTGAAACATGCCGTTAAATAAAACCAAATACATGTATGTGTGCGATTCATATATCCCATAAAAGATTAATCACATCGGAAGACACACAGCCGAATGAACTACCATGTCCAAAGTTAAAACGTTTTTTTCACTAGAGCACACTGACTTATTCATCATCAAATACTGGATGTCAAATACTTCCGTCATACAGACTTAGAGAGGAAACCTACAACATTTGTCCATCAGTAGCAAGGGATCTTTTATATGCACCATCCCACAGACAGGATAGCACATACCATGGCCTTTGATTTACCGGTTGTGGTGCACTGGCTTGAATGAGAAATAGTCTAATGGGCCCACTGATGGGGGCATGTCCAAAAATGCAGCAAGATGTACATGCATGTTCTCCAAACATGTTTATAGTAAGTACTTTAAAACATCATTTTGAAGAATTGTAAAGCACTATATTTTGTTTAAATATAAATATATTGATGTAAAAGACAAATGGAATAACACTATGTTCAGTGCATACCTGTAATGACATACTTTGTCTGAGAATGACCAATGTTAATACTTTCAGCTATTGTATGCAAACATTTTTCAACAGATACTGCACCACAAGTGGATCCTGAAAAAAAAGTAAGTGTTTTTTAAAAGTTAAACTTGCTCTAACAAACTAATTAACATCCAATTACATATATTAGCAATGCATAAATAATTTCTCATGGTATGGTTTTGAATGGGAAATATAAAAATAATATATATAGTACTTTTCTAAGGACATGCAAGAATGTCAAAAATGGGAGTAAGCCAGACCTGTTAATCCTCTCGGATTCTGCGGGAGACTCCCGGTATTTGATCAAATCTCCTGCGGCAAATATGTATCTCTCGGGAAATCGTTATTTTCTATGAATATAACAAATTCAAGGTACTGTGGCTGTGTATTGACATTCAGTAAGCTGCTGTAGATAATTTGTTTTCACATTTAGCCTACATCCCAGCAAGGAGCCTGACCATATATAAGTTTTGAATAAAGACCCCACAGTATTTGAAAGTGCACTACACAGCAATCTTCCCCAGAACACCCACCTGAACAAGATGCTACATCTTCCTATCTGAAGTGTAATGGTGCTTCCGTTTTCCCAAACTACCCCTGGACCTGTACCTGCTAGTCTTCATATGCTATACCGGTAGTCACTACACCACAATTTGCGTATTTTAGTAATTAATGGACCTTCTTTGTGGCATTTTTAATAAAAAATTATACCAAAAACCATTTAGATGTCATAAATGTTATGTAATGTGAATCTACAAGAAGTGACTGATAAATTTAAAATTCAATGTTAATAAATAATACAGAGGATAACAAATGAGTTACGAGTTATCAAATTTATGTCCCGAGTGAAAATATTTGCTGTTGTCACGAGGGACATAAATTTGTTAATAACAGGTACTCAGTTTGTTATTCTATTTATTACCTCAGCCATTTTTTTCATTGTTTAAAAAACCTTCTATTTTCATTATGACTACATTTATTTTATGATCAATGTTATTAACTTTATATACTATTCTTAATGTTGCTATAACTTTGTATTTTATTCAAGATCATAGATCATGTTTAAAAAGCAAAGATCTTTTTATTCTGTGAAAAAAATTACCGGTAGTAAGGATTTGTATTAAAATAACATTTCACTACAAATTTACCAATAAAAAATGAGAGACATACATTGTAAATGCAAAGACTTTAAAGTATGTGACATCATTGTGTATGTTTGTCTAATCATGATGACATCATATTTAGTACAAGCTAAGTTAATTACTGGTTTGTAAGCATCAAATCACCAATGCATGATTTTTATTTTCACGGTTATGAGTGCCCACATGGAAACATGGAAATGATGAGCTGAATTTACGATGCCAGTTTTGTTTTTAAACAAGTCAAAAACACAGGTGTTTAAGCATTGTAAATACATGTAGTTAGTCATGTGTAAGTCAAAAACACAGGTGTTTAAGCACTGTAAATACATGTAGTTAGTCATGTGTAAGTCAAAAACACAGGTGTTTAAGCATTGTAAATACATGTAGTTAGTCATGTATAAGTAAAAAAAACCCAGGTGTTTAAGCATTGTAAATACATGTAGTTAGTCATGTGTAAGTCAAAAACACAGGTGTTTAAGCATTGTAAATACATGTAGTTAGTCATGTGTAAGTCAAAAACACAGGTGTTTAAGCATTGTAAATACATGTAGTTAGTCATGTGTAAGTCAAAAACACAGGTGTTTAAACACTGTAAATACATGTAGTTAGTCATGTGTAAGTCAAAAACACAGGTGTTTGCATTGTAAATACATGTAGTCAGTCATGTTTAAGTAAAAAACACAGGTGTTTAAACACTGTAAATACATGTAGTTAGTCATGTGTAAGTCAAAAACACAGGTGTTTGCATTATAAATACATGTAGTTAGTCACGTGTAAGTCAAAAACACAGGTGTTTAAGCATTGTAAATACATGTAGTTAGTCATGTGTAAGTCAAAAACACAGGTGTTTGCATTGTAAATACATGTAGTTAGTCACATGTAAGTCAAAAACACAGGTGTTTTTTTAAGCATTGTAAATACATGTAGTTAGTCACGTGTAAGTCAAAAACACAGGTGTTTAAGCATTGTAAATACATGTAATTAGTCATGTGCAAGTCAAAAACAGGATTTGTAAATTGAGTCCAATGTTTTCTAATAGATATATTGATGTTACTGGAATCTAAGGCGATTTTCTTGCTTTTCATTTATGGGAATCTGTCTTCCAGATTCACATCAAAACAGGAGTCCTGACTGGTTGGTATCTACTGGGTTTCAGCTGGTAGCTATAGTGGGATACGAACCCAGCATCTGCCAGCCTCAAACTGTACAATATGACCACTACATAAACTTGCAAATAAATTATTTTATTATGCACTGTCGAGTATATGTATAAGTGAGTCCTGTTCTGTGATCTATGGTCTATAATACCTGGATGGAAGTTATACAGTGTGAGTCCAAGTGTCTCGCATCGACACAGTTCATCAACTAGCAGATCCCGACTCTTCCGTAGCTTATCAGGGTCAGGAGATCCCAGATTCATCAGGTACGATGCGTGGGGCAAGATCATACTGGGGGAAAATCCATGTTCCTGAAGTGCACAATGTCAAATTGCAGAAGATATGGAAAACAAGCAAACCATAAAACAAAGATCTTGCACAACAACAAATGGTGTAATCAACAGCTGTCTTAGACAGTAACAGCCTAGTCTCAATGCATTTCAGTTAAGTTAATATAGAGAATTACAGGTGATTTTTGTGACAGAACTGTCACAAACACAAGACTGCATTCATTACCAGACATTACATTATGCTACGGTAGTTAGAAAGCATGTTTAAATTTTTATATCCAAACTATACTACAATCTCACAAGGAAACCTATATAGCAATCAAATAACAAAATTAATGTACTAGTAGTAGTAACTTAATACAATTAAGTAAGTACAATAATTTTAAAACCTTTTGTTACTAAAAGGCAGTTAACTTACTAGGGTAAACATATCAAAAGCATATATACATTTGTATCTTTATATTAAAAGATTATATTCTTATAAAAATGTCAGTTTCCTATGGTTGACCTAATATCCTAGCTGGTATTAGAATTTCTTTTGATTATAAATTAATTAAGATACAGTTTTAAAATGTTTTTCCAATAATGGCTAGGTTACAATGAATATTACTAGTATTTAAATATTTGAACACAAACATTATTATTTAAATGTTTGAACACAAACATTACCATTTAAATGTTTCAATATAAACATTACTATTTTAATATTTGAACACAGACATTATTATTTAAAAGTTTGAACACAAACACTACAATTTAAATGTTTGAACACAAACAAACATTACTATTTAAATGTTTTAATACAAACTATGCATGCAGCTCGAAACTTGATAGCCACATCCTCTTCGAGTGGTTTCGCGTTCCACTGCCGCTGGTTTCTCAGGAACAGGCCAAAGGACGAGGCACCAATCTGAACTGCTTCCATGACAGATTTGTGTACTCCACCTGTCAAACATTGTCAGCCATTTTATACACAAACCTCACTGGAAAAAACCCTTAAGGAAGTGTTTAATTAATTGCTGCCTGAACTTAAGTCTATGGTGAGCCATTTAAGATATTACCATCTTGATACCATATAATGCACATGCTAAGGGGAGATAAAAATCACTCTCCTTGAACTAGTCTTAGGGGAGTGATGATTGAGGAGCAAGAGTGATAGCTCCCCTTAAACAGGGAGGGCTGCCAAAACATTTGTTTGAAACAAAAACCTATAATGGAAGAGATGCCACTTTATCAATATTCAATCAGCACTATTGAGGCTTGGTGCTGCACCGTGCTAAAACAACCTAGGGAAAACATTATACATGTACCGGAGTGTTTTACCGTGAGCATATAGACCTATTTGTGTATTTTATTTTGAGCAGATACATGTACCTGGAGTGTTTTACCATGAGCATATAGACCTATTTGTGTATTTACTTTGAGCAGATACATGTACTTGAGTGTTTCACTTTGAGCAGATACATCTACTTGAGTGTTTTACCATGAGCAGATACATCTACTTGACTGTTTTACCATGAGCAGATACATCTACTTGAGTGTTTTACCATGAGCAGATACATCTACTTGAGTGCTTTACCGTGAGCAGATACATCTACTTGAGTGTTTTAGCTTGAGCAGATACATCTACTTGAGTGTTTTACCGTGAGCAGATACATCTACTTGAGTGTTTTATCTTGAGCAGATACATCTACTTGAGTGTTTTACC
>JAECMU010074493.1:6725-19746 GCA_016106625.1 Dracogyra subfuscus
ACAGGGTTAACCATGCCAGATGGGGGTTAACCATGCCAGATGGGGGTTATCCATGCCAGATGGGGTCAACCATGCCAGACAGGTTCAACCATGCCAGACAGGGTCAAACATGCCAGACAGGGGTCAACCATACCACACTGGGTCAACCATGCTAGACAGGGGTCAACCATGTCACACTGGGTTAACCATGCTAGACAGGGGTCAACCATGCCACACTGGGTCAACAATGTCAGACGGGGTCATCCATGCCAGACAGGATCAACCATGCCAGACAGGGTCAACCATGCCAGACGGAGGTCAATAGGGGTGAGTACGTGAAGTTCTCACCCAGTAGCACATGTTGTGGAAGATCTATTCTGTGCAGACAATACTCCTGGTGCTGGATGGGCAGCTTGGTCATTACAAACATCCACAGAGTCTTCTTGGAAGGGGTGTCCAGTATCGCTGATACATCTGTGTACAGTTCTACAACATCACTGCAACAAAAACATACTGAATTAACATAAATTGCACTTTATTAAGATTAAGATTCGAGGCTACCCTTAACAGTAACTATTGATTTGATATAACCTAATCCACCATTTTATGTCATAATTCAATTTTATTTGTACAGGAGAAAACAAAAAAAGCAAAAACAAAAGAAATTTTGATGATGAACTGACCTGAGTTAATTGTTATATTTTTTAAAGGTTGGACAAACAGTAATTTTGAACTTTTAACAACCCAGCTGATTTTTCACAGAACCATTACCCACCCACCACCATAGCAGTCATAATCTTAAATGTAGGCATTGTTATAGTGTTCACCAACTCATCTGCACACATTGCAATCATGTTCAGGAAACGCTAGGCAATATCTGGATTAAAATATGACCTCTTTCACGGTCACAAATATATGCAATCTTTAGCAAACTTTGAGTAGTAATATAGTTCATGATTTGCAATATTTATGTTAATTAAACAGTGTGAACCTGCATATCAAAATGACAAGAAATTATTAGATTCCAGTATTAGGGCACAGGGGATGATAACTGAGATAAAAACACAGTACAGTACCTTGTCACTTCGTATGTCAATAGTGATCGCTTTAGCTGTGATCTCTCCTTTGGAGTGAGCAAGAAATTAATCTGAAACAAAAAGTTTTTAAGTTATTAATATATAGGATAACTCAATTTTTTAAATCCAGCCAAAATTGACTATGTTCAATAATCACCTAAGAGATGGAGCAAAACTGCTCTTTTAGAGTAAATGGCTTTTAGACAAGACTTTTTAAAAGATCTAGACAAAATACAGGTAAAAATCTCACCGAGAGATATTCCTACATTTTAAATGAATATTATCTTCATAATTAAATTTCATTTATGCAAGTTGTTAGTGGACAGTTTAACTTAATATATTGCACGACTGGCTTAAATTGCGATGTTTTACCTCTTGCTCACACATGTACACACACGACACTACACAAACACACACAAATTATACACACACACACTCATATTAGTACACTAATCACTTAATGGCATACTAGTAATACTTTTTTCAAAGCTAAGACATTATGTTTATATTAAAATTCATTACAAGTATGCTTGTTACTTGTGCACAGTCTCTTCAATGTCTTTAAGTCATGTCTACTGTTTGCTCATATACAGCTCTAAGTTCAGCTACCAAACATTTCACTAACATTTGTAAACTATTTGATTGCTTCCCGATGTGGCCATTTGGTTTAACGTGAGGTGCCTAAACCAGTCTAGCAGACGTGTTTTCATTTGGTCTGGGGTAATGCAGCCCAGATGTACTTTTTCTTACCCTCTGTTTAAATGTGCGGCCATCTTTATCCACTAGATTTTGCTGTGTGAGCCACTCGGTGGAGGTGTGACTTGATGCGTCAGAATCGGATGACAGAGACTCAAGACTCACTGCCGGTGCTACGGAAAAAAAAAATGTTTTGTTTAATGACACCACTAGAGCACATTGATTTATTAATAATTGACTATTCAATGTCAAATCGGAGCTACAGAGAAATTACAAAACACTTCTGGAGAAAAACATGTTAACAGCTACCAGTCACTTGATCTAAACAAATCCTGACTAAAACACAACCAAACACCCCAAGCCTTGGTAGTGTAGTAGTGAAGCCATCAGCTTTAATGCTGGTAGTTCTGGATGTGCATCTTTGTACCTACCCACTTCCACACTGAGTGTCTTTTCCTCTCACTAACCCCTAACAACTAACCATTAACCTTTGTCCTCTAGAGATAGACAATCCAGATAGCTGAGGTGTATGTGTACTCTGAAGTGTGTGCTACAAACCGAATTAAATAGATGTACAAAAATCAAGTTAAAATGAAATAATCTGAAGAAAAAACAGAACCGACAGAAATTTAAACTGAATACCGACACTCCCCTCACCCTTCCTGCTCCAAAAATTATTGTTTAATAAAAAATCATTTTCCAACCTCCAATACAAATTTCTTTAGAAGTCTAGACCCCTGCATAATTTCCTGCAAATATGCTTGAATATAGATAATATTAAAAAAAATTGGCCTTTCAACTATATAAACAGGGATATTTCTTACTCATTCCTCCATAGTATCTGAGAATTTCAATGGCGGGAGCTGTGCCGCTGTCCTGTAGTAGTTGAATCAATCTGCTGTGACCACATCGTCTAGAAACAGAAATATGTTTCATCACTTTATAAATACCCATCAAATATATATTTTGTACATCGAAACAAGCATTCTGAGAGTACTACTAAAGTAATATGTATCCCATTATTCCCATACCAGACCCAACAAATTTTCTTATTACCTAAGTTCAGGTGCCATAACTCTGTCAAAAAAGGGCAAATCCACATGAAAGTCAAACTTTATTTGTAACTCTACTATTTGTAGCTAAACAGAAATTTTCAGATCATCATCTTTTGATACATTGCAAAAAACAAGTGTAGAGTAAATAATATATGAGGCACAGATCGACAGACAGTCAAACTGACTAACTGACAGACAGATAGACTGAGACAAAACCTTTAGTCCCCTCTTGTTGGACTGGTACAAGATTAATATAGTGAAACCTGTCTAAACTGAATCATGCCAGGGACCCAATATTTATCCAATTTAGACAGGATCTGATGTTTAGAAGGTAGCATTGTAAAATCAGTAGCGTAACTGAGTCTTTATTTTTTTTTTGGTGGGGGAGGCCAGACCTTCGTCCGGGTGGGCCAATGGTGTATTTATTGTGTACAATCAAATTTGAAATGGGTGGCCAATGGGGGCCCCCCATAGTTTCGCCACTGTGTAAAATTTATCAAATTCTGAACTGTGAAACGTGGCTGATTTAGACAGGATCTGATATTTAGAAGGTTGCATTGTAAAATTCTGGATTATGAAACGTGGCTGGTTTTGACAGGAGTCTGGTTTGTTCAAAACAGGTTCCACAGTACTACAATTAGGTGTATAACAAATATGGCCGAAGTGATAAGAGTTCACTTATTTCTACTTCTGCTTGTCATTACCTGACGTCAATCCCATTCAGTCTCATGATGTAGTCTTTAGGCTGGAGACCTGCTCGCTCTGCTGGACCACCGGGATCAACTGACTCAATGTACGCTGGGTTACTTCCCTTGATCACAAAACCAAAACTGCCTTCATCTCGCAAGATCTGAACAACTCTGTAATAAAAGTAAGAGTTAGTCTACAGTATATACTTAAAACCCCAGTAATGGATATTTTAAAAACTGATTTGCTTTCTATTAACTCACCCTTCTCAAATTCTTGCCTGTTATGTGTAAGTTATATTTAGGTCACAAACAAATGCGGTTTCATTGTAATGGACAATTACATCATTTAGTTTTGACACTTGTCCCAAATAAATGTAATAAGCACATGCTGCAATTCGAAAAACAAGGACTGGGGTGTTGTGGCGGACATTAAAGCAAGTTAAAGTTAAAATTTGTTTTGCTTAAAGACACCAGTAGAGCACAGTGATTTATAACTCATCGCTATTGGATCTCAAACATCTGGTAACGTCGACATTTTATTTGGTTGTTTGTTTTGTTTAACAACACCACTAGAGGACATTTATCACTGGCTACTGAATGTCAAACATTTGAATTTTTTTACATATACCGTATTTTCATATCGGAGGGGGCGGTTTATATAACGGTGCAGTTTATATATGAATTATACATGTGCATGTTAATGTTGAAAGTACGACAATACAACAATTACTTTACATTACAATACAACGATAAACAGTTATCAGTGTTGTAATAGCACCTAGCACTATTACAACATGTCTACAATGCCAGTCTCATAAGTTTGCAAGAAGTATCACCAATTGTTAATAATTAAACAGATTCAAAACCAAACGACACCGGTCTGGAAATACTGGAAACGAAATACAGTTGTTTTTAGTAATAATGCTCCCGCATAACTGGGGCATGCGAGACATCACGTGACACTACCTGAGCACCTCAGTTATGCAAATGATTTTCTCCTTCTGCCACTCATAGCCTATTAATTAGTTAATTATCCCTTGCAGTAATGGGATTAATTGAGAAATCAGATGCGCTTGCAGACATTTATGCCCCCACTCAAAAAATTTTGTAACCTTTGTCACGGTTACTAAACAATGCCCTTGCGTCACCAGTGGCTTTACAGACTGCTTGTTTAAAATGCACATGCTTTTTCACAAGATGACTGTAAATATGGGAACTGTGCATGCGTGACTGGTGGTTTTACAGACTGCTTGTTTAAAATCCACGTTTTTCTCAAGATGACTGTAAATATGCTCATCCAGCAAATCGTATGCAGTGTTTGACCTACATTTGTTTGCATGGCCTTTGACACGGCTTTGTTTATATCTGCGGCTTATAACACGGTGCGTCTTATATATGAATGGATCCTCAAAAATGTATAAAAAACAGGGGTGCGGGTTATACAAGGGTGCGTTATATACTCCGGAAAATACGGTACATGTAGTCTTTGAGAAGAAACTCGTTACAAGGAATCTTTTGTATGCACCATCCCAAAGAAAGAATGGCGCATACCACAGCCTTTGATATATCAATCATGATGCACTGGCTGGAACGATAAATAACCCAATGGGTCAACCGACAAGGATCGACCCCAAACCGATTTTGCATCAAGTGAGTGCTTTACCACTGGGTTACATCCTACCCCTACTGGAAGCAGATGACATACAATAAAAATAAAGGAAAGGAAAGGGGACAGTTAGAAAAAAAGAAAATGTGATTGGATAACTACAAAATACCAGCAGAAGACAACATACCTGTATTAGCTCTACTGCTTTTTCAGTTCAGATTGACCGTTCAAAATTCCTTCAAACCAAAATGCGCACCTTTTCTCTTTGGCATATTACTTGCTCCATTCAAAATTCCATAGCACCACCACCACCCACCCCCGCTTGCTACCGATCTCAATCGGACTGCTGGTGCTCCCTTGCACCTGCCAGTGCAGGCGGTCCCGCCTCCCCCTCCCCAACTTTCTGTCTTGGACGAAAGAGCTTGCTCTGCAAGCTATTGCGCCCACGACAGGCGTGCACTACAACAGCTTGCTCTGAATGTGCACGTTAAACCCTATGACATGACATAAGCATACCTGGACTGCCCTGGTTTGTTAGTGGCAGCAGCAGACACACTGGAGACACTGGAAGCTGACGACGACAGATTCTTCATTCTGATCAGCTGATCAAACTGGCCTCGGTGATTCGGCGGAACAAATGGCCTGAAGTACACATATTACATTACAGTCTTTGTAGTCATCATGCATAATATACAATGTATTGTCTTAAAAGACCTCTGACTTGAATTAACACCTAAAGTAAAATTCTACAGGGAATGCATATCAGCTTAAGTTATGGAGCCATGAAGAAAGTCATATGCAAATGTGTGATGCAGAGGGTATGTAGATATGATTTGTTAATGTTGACAAATATAGCCAATAACTTTATTAAGATAGTGAAAGAGAGAGAAAACATTTTTTGAATTGACCATGTTCAGGATGTAAGATGTTGTTCACCAAATCACCAAATGCAAATTAAACTTGAATTTGATGAAAATATTTCTTTCATAATTCACCAAAAAGCTAATTTGAAAATGCCTACCTGTTTAGCAAATTGAAATTTTGATTTTGCTACAAATTGTCTGACCAAATTTGGGAAATTGCAAATATAAGTGGGTTTTTTTATCCATTTTAAACCTTGAATTGTTTATAACCTTTAATATATCGACAAATATATAGGATTTTATCTGATCACTTATCACATCTGACTTGTGAAAATATATCTACTTCTCCCAGAATAGCATCAGTACACAGACCCAATGTTGATTTTCATTGGAACTGTCAAGGCTGGAATTCACCATCACATCAACAGTGGTTAATGAGCTATAGAGCTGATAAGTGACTCTGCAACAAATTGGCCATAGTGGTTTAGCTGCTTGCCATAATAACCTGGCACAGGCCAACAATGAAGCCATTGGCACACTGGCAACATGCTGCCTCTGTCAATTTTACTTAGCTTAGAGCACATACTTGTAACTGATCTAAAAATAAGAAGTTTATTTTGTTTAACAACAAGAACTAGACTAGATTTTTTTAATCATTGACAATTGGATGTCAAATGGATGTCGCTAAGGTATATGGTGGAATTCATCCACAATACCGGATTACACATCTGACATGGCCGGGATCACAGAAGAATGATGTCAAACATTTGGTAATTTTGATATGTATTCTATTCAGAGGAATTTTAATTTTTAATTTAATTTTTTTTGTTTAACGACGCACTCAAGACATTTTAACTACGGTTATATCGGCGTCGGACATATGGTTATGTCGAGAAAAACCCCAGTGGTTAGCTGACGGGAATCGATCCTAGACCGACCGCGCATCAGGTGGGCACTGTACCACTGGGCTATGCTGCCCGCTCTATTCAGAGGAAACCTGCTAGATTTGTTCATTAGTAGCAAGAGATATCATAACTGATTTCAAAGTAAAAATATATATTCTAACAGTGGTATTTTAATGCATGTTAAATGGACTAAACCTGATCTGTTTGAGAAGGTGTTGTTGGTATGGGATCTTAAACACCACTCCATGGGCCTCACAAAAACTCCAACATTACTTACAGGTGGAGAACATAATCATAATTGATCTATCAACACTGACAGTGGTACTTTAATGCTTGGTAAATGGACTAAATCTGATCTGTTTTAGATGGTGTCATTGGTGTGGGGTCTTCAACACAACTCCCAGGACCTCACAAAACACCCCGATGTCTCGATTACTATATTTAGGGAACATACTAAGAACTGGTCTTAAAGTAAATATATCAAGAACATACTCATAATTGATCTATCAGCTCTGACAGTGCTACTTTAATATGTGTAAATGAGTCTAAACTTGATCTGTTTGAGAAGACGATATTGGCGTGGGGTCTTCAACTCCACTCCCAGGATCTCACAAAACACCCCGCGATGTCTCGATTACTAAATTTAGGGAACATATTAAAAACTGTCTTAAAGTAAATATATCAAGAACGTACTCATAAATGATCTATCAGCTCTGACAGTGGTACTTAAATATGTGTAAATTAGTCTAAACCTGATTTGTTTGAGAAGACGTCGTTGGCGTGGGCTCTTCAACACCACTCCCAGGGCCTCACAAAACACCCCAACATTACTTACAGGTAGAGAACATACTCATAATTGATCTATCAGCTCTGACATAGGTACTTTAATGTGTGTAAATTAGTCTTAACCTGATCTGTTTGAGAAGACGTCGTTGGCGTGGGCTCTTCAACACCACTCCCAGGGCCTCACAAAACACCCCAATGTCCCGGTCCTCCGCGTACTGTTTCAATATTCCCACAATGGCCATCTTCTTCTCATAGTCATCTCCTAGGATGATGTTCATCTGTAAACACAATAGTCATCATGCAATTCATCATTCATTACAATTTTATTCATTTTCTAGTTTAGATCCAGTTAACACTGAAACATATTCATGCTTTTAACTGGTAGGGTTTGCATTAGCGTGTGAACCACATTGTTAACAACTAGGGGTGGGACGTAGACGGTAAAGCATTCACTTGATGCACGGTGGGTTTAGGATCGATCCCTGTCAGTGGCCCATGTAGAAACATGTAGTCACCACACAGGCTACTCTTACCAAACAGGGGGCGGTGTAAAGTGTCTGCCTGATGTGTGATCTATCTAGGATCGATCCTCGTCAGTGGACTCATTGGGCTATTTCTCATTCCAGCCAGTGCTCCACAACTGATATAACAATGGCTGTGGTATGTACTATCCTGTCTGTGGGATGGTGCATATAAAAGAACCTTTGCTGCTAATCGAAAAGAGTAGCCCATGAAGTAGCGACAACGGGTTTGCTCTCTCTATATTTGTGTGGTTCTTAAACATATGTCTGACATCATATATCCATAAACAAAATGTGTTGAGTGTGTTGTTAAATAAAACATTTTCTTCCTTTTGTTAACAACTATGATAAGTTACTCTACTACCTTTAATTACTGTTAAGATTTTCCAATGACACAGATTCCACATAACTCGTTGTAACCATGTCATCCATATCGGCTTAATCTTGCTTTTAAGGAGGGGTGGATGCCTCCGAAGTATGTGACATTATTAACCTGCCACCATAATGATTGCCTTATACCTTAGAACATGTCATGAAGTTGTTAGATCAAGTCACATCCTTCCACCCCTCTTGATGATGATGATGAAAACTAGTTTAACGTGCCCATATACCACTAGGGTTTCGAACATGCCCATCCCGAAAGTTGATAGAATATATTTAAAAAACAAAACAAAAACATTACAAGCCAATAATAAAAAGAATTGACTGCTCGGCCGAAAAGTTATATAATTTTGAGCATTTTAGAAGGACAGTCCCAAATTAAATGAGAGAAAGAAGAGAGGATTGGACTATTTAATAATATTAACAAAAGACAGCAATTTTGAACGCAGATCTAAAAGTTTAAAGTCCAATCGATATGTCCACGTGAGTGGCCTCGTTAAGGCCGTTTGGTGCACAGCTTATAGGGACGAGATGGGTTGCATCCCGTCAAGAAAACCCCTAGATTGACCCCTCTTGATGAGTATTCAATAAAAAAGAAAATGGCAGCCGGCACAAAAGTGTATGCTTTTTGTCCAAGTAGATCTCAGTGAAGTCAATATAGGTGACATGGTTACAGTCTGTAGTATGTGGAATATATGTTGTTGTAATGGAGGTTTTCATGGTTTGTGTCTGAAAAAAATGTGGGGGAAATCTACTAGTATTTAATTAAAGGTAGGAGACTAATTTATCATAGTTATTAACAATGTGGTTCAGATTTTAACTGACAGGGTTATAGGGTGTATACCACCAAATCAAATCCCATAGATGACAATAGTAACATATGTGGCTAAAACTCCTACCTATAGCGTATCAATCAACATAAACACCACGGATATAAATACTACCACCCTTCACACTTCAAGTGAACCAGATAACTACCCCTAGTTCGGCACAAAATTCAAGTACTATTTTTTACAGGTACTCCATACATGTTTCAAGCACCTGACTTGACACTTAATGTGAAACATAAACACCACAGATATAAATACTACCACCCCTCATACTTCAAGTGAATCAGATAACTACCCATAGTTCCGCACAAAATTCAAGTACTTTTTCTTACAGGTACCCCATACATGTTTCAAGCTCAAGACTACTTGACACATTGGTACTAGATGAAATAAAATTGCATATTTCTTTTACCCAAATGAAACTATTATTTTTTACAACCAACACACTCACATTTATAACCAATCACAGGACTTGTGGTGTTCGATTCTATATCAAAGTATTAACCAACTAACAACTAACCCACTGTTCTGGACAGACAGCCCAGATAGCTGAGATGTGTGCCCAGGACAGCGTGCTTGAACCTTAATTGGCTATAAACATGAAAATAAGTTGAAATGAACTACACCCATGCCTCTAAAACAGATATGAAACAATATTTTGATGAACAAAACATCAGCTTAGATATAGGGCATCTTAAATGCATGTGCATTCAAGTCTGAAAACTTGTCTGTATTCTCTGGTGCACCTCGAACTTTGACCCAGCTGGAAGTTATTTGGTTTAGTACTACCTATAGGGTTATGAACTATCCATACTTCCAGTTGGAAAGATTCAGTTTATAGGGTCACAATTAAAAGATCCATGTTTCTAATCGGAAGTGTCAGGGTTATAAGCTATCCATCCATCAATCAATCAGTCAATCAATCAAGCTATCTATACTTCTAATTGGTAGGAGTATGGGTATAAAATATTCACACTTCTAATTGGTTGGAGTATGGTTATAAAATATTCACACTTCTAATTGGTTGGAGTATGGTTATAAAATATTCACACTTCTAATTGGTTGGAGTATGGTTATAAAATATTCACACTTCTAACTGGTAGGAGTATGGTTATAAAATATTCACACTTCTAATTGGTAGGAGTATGGTTATAAAATATTCACACTTCTAATTGGTTGGAGTATGGTTATAAAATATTCACACTTCTAATCGGTAGGAGTATGGTTATAAAATATTCACACTTCTAATTGGTTGGAGTATGGTTATAAAATATTCGCACTTCTAATTGGTAGGGTTATGGTTAAAAAATATTCACACTTCTAATCGGCAGGAGCATGGATATAAAATATTCATACTTCTAATTGGTAGGAGCATGGATATAAAATATTCACACTTCTAATTGGTAGGGTTATGGTTAAAAAATTATGTGTGTTTCTGTTACAGGCGTGCGCTACAACAGCTTGTTCTGAATGTGCACGTTAAACCCATGACATGACATGTTACTATAGTGATAATTTTCCTGTCTAACAATCTTTCTAATTAACCTCTAAAGAAACATAGTTTTGTTTAAATTAACAAATACTATATATTGAATGTATTGAGTGTAACTTCTGCATGATCATCCTAGCATGAAACATTTACATTTTCTTTTTTAAAATAACAATTTCAATATATTGAATGTTTTTGATCATCCTAGCACCAAAAATTCATACTTTTATAACATAGTATCTGTCATAGTTTTAAACAATATATAAGATGTCATTAAACATGTCTTTACTTTCTCTGAACCCCAGTTGGATAAATAATTAAATTGAATGGATTAGCTACTTTAAGTACAGATCACTTATCATGCACACCATGCTTAAATCACACAACTGAACTAAAAACACACACCAAAAATATTGATGTAACTGGCCTCCATGGTGTAGTAGTTAAGCCATTGGACTACAGGCTGGTAGGTACAGGGTTCTCAGCCCGTTTCCAGCTCCAACCCAGAGCGAGTTCTTAAGGGCTCAGTGGGTAGGTGTAAGGCCAGTACACCCCTTCTCTCTCACTAACCAACTAACAACTAATCCACTGTTCTGGACAGAGCCCAGATAGCTGAAGTGTATGCCCAGGGCAGTGTGCTTGAACATGAACTGGATATATGCAAGGAAAAAAGTTGAAGTGAAAATGATGTCATTTCCAACTTAGCAAGCATTCCACAAACATGTGGAGGTAACTTAACACTCAAGTTAAGCATTTGTTTTGTTTAACAACTTCACTAAAAAACATTGGTTTATTAATTTATTGGTTATTTGAAGAAAGGAAGGAAATGGTTTATTTAATGATGCACTCAACACATTTTATTTACAGTTACGTGGCATTGGACATTATGGTTAAGGACTACATAGATACATGTATATTGAGAGAAGAAACCCACTGTTGCCACTTCATGGGCTACTCTTTCCGATTAGCAGCAAAGGGATCTTTTATATGTACCATCCAATAAACATGACAGCACATACCACAGCTTTTGATGTACCAGTCATGGTGCACTGGCTGGAGTAAGAAATAGCCCAATGTGCTCACCGACAGGGATTGATCCCAAATTGACTGTGCATCAAGCAATCGTTTTACCACTGGGCTACGTCCTGCCCCTTGGCTATTTGATGTCACACATTTGATAATTCTGACACATGTCTCCAGAAGACCCTGCTGTATTTTTCTATTAGCAGCTAGGGATCTTTTATATGTGTACTTTCCCACACGCAAGATGGGTGGGACATAGCTCAGTGGTACAGTGCTCGCTCGATGTGCGGTCGGTCTGGGATCGATCCCCATTGGTGGGCCCATTGGGCTATTTCTCGTCACAGCCAGTGCACCACGACTGGTATATCAAAGGCTGTGGTATGTGCTATCCTGGCTGTGGGATAGTGCATATAAAAGACCCCTTCCTGCTAATCGGAAAGAATAGCTCATGAAGTGGCGACAGCGGGTTTCTGCTCTCAATATCTGTGTGCTTCGTAACCATTTGTCCGATGCTATATAGCCATAAATATAATGCGTCGTTAAATAAAACATTTCCTTTCTACTTAGGCTTGACCAAAGCACTTCAGGCTTGACCAAAAAATTCCACTTTGGGCGAGTGCTCTACCGAGTGAACTAGATCCTGCCCCCATAACTTAGCAGCAAGCAACCCAATTTAGAAAAGCAGATAAAGTCCCATCAAATATTTACATCTCTCCAGGCAAGAATCAAAGTAGCTTAATGCAGTAGAAAACTAATTAACTGGATGGACTATAAAATTTTCATTTGTCATCTATATTTCATGGTCGGACAGTCGTAAAGTTAATGCGTGTGAAATTTATTTTTGTTGCTTATTTCTGGCATACATCTTGAAGGTAACAATCTAAAGATGTGGGTTTTTTAAGAGTATTTTAAGAATTGTTAAAGTATTTTGAAGTATATTAAATGAGTAAATTATCAAATCAACAAAAAAGAGAGTATTAATCTTTAGCATAAAATGTTTTATATAATACACATACATTTGCACACATACAAAACACACACATGCACACACACAGATGTACACACACAGAGGCACACACACACATACACACACACACACAGCGAGAGAGAGAGAGAGAGAGA
>JAECMU010074499.1:0-11661 GCA_016106625.1 Dracogyra subfuscus
TCAGAAAACCATGTATGGTGGCCATCATAGATTTTTTAAATTACATTATTAATTAAAACTTTGTTATTTGTTTTCTGGCAGATGCTTAGAAAATGCGTTAAAGGCCACCCAACACAGACATTATGTGAATGAGCAAACACACCTGCAGTATGAGAATATCATCTGGCACATGATTGAATATTATTTATTAATAATGTTTTAGAAAATACGAAATTTATTATGATAGACCTTTTGTGTTATGTAAATTGCCAATTTGTTTTTAATTTATTTATTTTCTTTGTTTATATATATATATATTTTTTAATATTGGTTAAGTTGTTGAAAAGCTTTGTATAGAATATTTTGTTCCAGGTACTACGAACACCAATATGGCGGTATTTTCACACTGTATACTAATATTGAGCTTCAGGTGGAAGTAAGAAATGTTTTGTATTTTTTATGTTGTTGACTGCTACATCTTATACAGTAATATCTAAATATATGGCCTCTGATAGCAAGAGTTTAAAGGCGTATTACTGAAGTTGCAATTGCCACATAAATAATAAATTTACAGTTTTCATAAATTCTAAGATATTAATCGATCCCATACACAACAGGTGCATAATTAACTAAAAAAAAAAAAACAAAAACAACAAACAAGTGTTATCACTGGGCGTAAACAGTGGTTCCCGAAAGAATACTTGTCGATTAATACAGGCACTCTTTGCATCGCGTATCCATTAAAATAGCCAGCATTTCTTTCTCAATGCGGAGATTCAGTTCAATTTCAACCTGTAACGTCATGTGTTAACTTATCGGTCGTCCGTATTGGTAGATCGATCCCTGTCGGTGGCCCCATTGGACTATTTCTCATCATTCTAGCCAGTGCTCCACAACTGGTGTAACAAAGGCCGTGGTATCCTGTCTGTGGGATGGTGCATATAAAATATCCCTTGCTGCTAATCGAAATGAGTAGCCCATGAAGTGGCGACAGCGGGTTTCCTCTCTCAATATATGTGTGGTCCTTAGCCATATGACGCCACATATAATGTAAATAAAATGTGTTGAGTGCGTCGTTAAATAAAACATTTCCTTCCTTCCTTCCTTATTAGTTTTGCAATATTATAACATTATAATTGTTGTAAATTATTAATAGTAGTAAATGAAATTGTTTGGATACATTTATGTTCACAGGTGTAATCCTTACATTTCACAAACAAAATTAATTATTATTTGTGGTCAATACTCAACGGTGAGACTTCACCCTTAATCCAGGAAGAAACACGTCAGGCATTCACTGAAATGTGGCCAACGTTTTGCTGATTGGCAGTCATTTGTTATATTCTTATTTATACATCTGGCAATGTAGCTCATAGTTTTATTGACTGGAGAGTATTTATATACATATAAAATAGTACATTTATTGCATCACCAATTATATACTGCACGAGATGGTAAGTCGACTAGGGCCGAAACGTCCAACGTCCATGTGATCTAGGACTGAAAAGGTCAATATGTCTTCCATGTTTTTAAAATGTTTGGCAACACATCTCAGGTGGGAAAAGGTTAATGAAGATGTGTTTTAGTACAGATAAATGCAATAATAATAATAACAACAACAAGTATTGTCCTCTTAGTTTGTTTCATGGCTTTTCATATTCGTGCTCATGACGTATACTAATTCCAATTTAATATTTTGAGATGAGGCAAGGGAAGGATCTTACATGGCACTTAAGGTGTTTAGCCTAATGTTAATTTTCTTATGTTCGTTAAATATTACAATTGTTGTGTATTATAATCCCAAAGTAACATAGTTAACAGTTAAACGTGAAAGACAGGATAATACACTGAATCAAGCTTACAAACATGGTACATTATTGTTTAGAGGTTGATGTTTTAGCTAGATTATCGTTAGTGAACAAAGCTAGACATACATGCATACATACATACAAACATACATACATGCATTTATTTATGTATTTATTTACCAAGTAAATACAGGGTGACAAATGGACATACGTTTGTTGAATGAGTATATTAATATATATAATGCTAATATATAGGTACAAGTGGAGACGGCTCCTTGTAACGGTAACCGTGCTTACTGTGTGTGTGGAGTCGCTGTCAGAGCGGGTAGATCTGTGTTTGCGATTCCACTCTGTCATGGCTTCAAACGACCCGGTTTCCTGCTCTGCGATGACGTTGATGATGTTTTGGATGTCAGGAGGAGAACTGATCAACAATATGAGGTAATACAAATACATTAAAACAGTAAATTATTGTCGCTAAAAATTATATATATCTTACAAGTCTATGTGTAAATATATGTTTGTCTCAGCGAGTACCTGTCTGTCAGTATTTTTTCTTATGAAATCAAATAGCCGATAATTAATTAATCAATGTGCTCAAGTGGTGTTGTTAAACAAAGTAAACTTTAACTTAACGGATGTACTATCCTGTTTGTGGGATGGTGCATATAAAAGATCCCTTGCTGCTAATCGAAAAGAGTATCCCATAAAGTGGCGACAGTGGGTTTCCTCTCTCAATATATGTGTATTCCTTAACCATATGTCTGACGCCATATAACAGTAAATAAAATGTGTTGAGCGCGTCGTTAAATAAACCATTTCTTTTTTTCTTTATTTCTACTGGTTTATCAGACACCATATTGATTCCAATGATTCCAACAGGGAATAAAAAACAAATTGTCTGTAATGTAAGAATGTAGCAGGCCTCTCGTTCAAATATCAAACTTCTCTGTGTTTTGTTTTTGTGTTTTTAACCACTTTCAGGGGTTGTTCGGTTGAAGTGATTGACAACCAGGATGTCAACTTCATGTCGGATGTCATACTTGTGACTAACTGGTCTGATTCACAGTTGACTTTTTTCAAAATATAAATTACTGCATCATTAGGTACACTACATGGTTTAAATACCAGTTCAAATCTGTACGAATTTGATATTCAAGTTTAATTATCTGACTTCTGAACGTCTACTGCATTTTAATTAAGTTGTAAAGTCTACACCTTGTTTTGTTACAAGTAGCAGTGGAACCAGTGTTTATATGAGGTGGTTAGTTATGCTGCTGTTTGTATGGTGGTTTAATTCTCGAACAGTTTCAGATTTATTTTTTCTTAGAAACCATACTGAACAGCCCTAGGTTTTAACGCACTAAATAAAAGTGAAAATGGTTTTTGTTACTCGAATTTCTGTTACATCTAATAATTTCAGTCTTTAATAAGAAACATTCAGGCCCATAAGTCAAATATTGTTAAAATATAGCCATATAATAATCATTATTTAATATTCTACCTCTTGGTGCACTCCTGTCTGGCGTCTAGAATGTTCAAATAACGTTGTAAATATTCATATAGCACTTAGGCCTAATGGTTGTGACAGTCCCCATATAATTCTATATTCGGAAGGTTTTCGTCTGTGTTTGTTTGTTGGCGTTGTTGTTGTTTTGCTTTGGTTTTGCGTTTTTGGTTGTTGTTGTTGTTTTCGTTTGTTTTGTTTGTTTTGTTGGGTTGTTTTTTTTTGGTTTGTTGTTGTTGGGTTGTTGTTTGTGTGTGTGTGTGGGGGGGGGGGGGGTTGGGGGGGAGGGGGGAGGTTGGCGGGGCCGGTGGTTGGGAGGTTGTTAATATTTTACTGGGTGGATCACCCGCTTTATGTATAAAATAAAATAGAGATTAAGCTGATGAATGTATGATAAAGTGTGGATCGTGAAAATTGAGCCGTGAGCCGCATTAATATTCCCGAATCCACACTTCCGGGTGAACTACATAATTGGAAAAAACTGTAATATCCCTTATCTGTGTTTACAGATACTGATTCCATCTGGCGCAATTGTAAAAGTCAATTTGCTGAATTATGGAGGCTATTTTATGAATGTCTACGTTGTTCCTTCCGTCCACGATGTTGATAAGAGTAGAGGACTCTGCGGAAAACTTTCTAGCACGTCGACAGATGATTTTGTCATGAGAGATGGAACTCAGTCTGGTCCAGGTCGTGATTTCTCTGCATCATGGAGGTATCACCCTTTGCTGCACGTTCAATAGCAAACATCTGCAATATTTTGCCAGTCATGCACTAGGCAAGATGTTAGATTTTAATATGCAGTGTATGTTAGTTTGTACACTGTAAATAGTGTTAGTAGCATGCCACACATAATGCTATATTGAAGGAAGAAGGGTGTAGCATGTGTTGTGGTAGAAATAACCTTTTAGTGTGAAACCAACACACAATAACAGCAAATCACTTTTAAAGTTTTACAAAAAAAAATTAATAATAATAATAAAAACTTAAAATATAGTCATAAAAACAGTGTTAAGAGAAAAACAAATACAAGCAATAACAATTACACAATACGACTCGGTGCTAGTTTCTAAGAAAGTGCACACTACTGCCAAGACTTCTTCTTCACCCTAGATCGTCAGTCGTCCACCATCAGTTGAAGTGCAGGTGAAATCTGTCTTCAATACCTTCATACACTTCACAAACCACCACCTTGTTCCTTCCCAAATACTCCCACATTGTGCCTACGGTGAACTAATTATGATCCAACAATGAACTGCAATGAACTCACGATTAACTGCCTCACTGACAGGTCAGGTCAGGTCATAGGGCTTTACGTGCACATTCGTCAATGATGGTAATTTAAATGCTCAACATTACCGCGATGAAATTCTCACTCATCACGTCATTCCTCAGTTCCATAACAACGCCAACATCTCGAGTTTTCAGCATGATAATGCCACCTTTCATACAGCTAGAGACACTGTACATTTTCTTAGGACAAATAACATTGAGTTCATCGATGACTGGCCCGCTAAAAGTCCTGATCTCAACCCCATCGAGTATGTCTGGGATAGTCTGGACAGACGATTGAGGCGCCGTCCCAATCCACCTGTTAACAACAACGAACTTCGTCAAGCGCTCATTCAGGAATGGAACAATACCGGGCAGAAATCAACACTTTAGTCAATTCTATGCACCTGCGATGCACTGCAGTGGTCAATTCAAGAGGTGGTCATACCCGTTTTTAAGTGGCTTTTCTTTTTTTTAACCCCTACCACACTTGGTCAGAATTTCTCCCAGTTTCTGTTAACCTATGGCCATGATTTTTGTACCAAACGATGCATCGTGGAACACTCTTTAAACGCATATATAACAATTATTCCCCCAGTTTGTTTTCATCAAGATATGTTCAAGCAAGGTTAGCGGAAGTTTCTTACTTTGTTCAGTATAGTTCTGTCTATTGCAACTAACACCATTCCGTAAACGGTGTTATTGCCTACATTCAGTAATAATTTAACTAATGGAAGATGAATTTGTTATTAGTGTATGTTGTAGAATTTAACATATTAAGCTCAGTCAAGTCGCTTTTTGTCAATGGCAATATACATTTCCGGATATGTTTTAATAATTTCAACTATTTTAAATAGTTATAAATACAATTCATTTAATGATCACTAATTTTGAGCTAATAAATAAAGAGAATAATTATATTTCAGGGTTCAAGACCAAAACAATCTTTTTGACAGAAACACGTTTAATAGCTTACAACGTTGGGATAGATCATGGAATTATTGCAGTTGTCCAAAATGTTTGAAGCCTCCTTGCGGTGAGATAGAGTGTGGTCCAATGCAGGAGGCAAATGCCTGCTATAAATATAGACCAGCTGCGACAGATAGAGTTGAGCCAGACTCGAGAAGGTGCAGCATCCATGCAAGGAAAAGGCGTTCAGTTTTCGAACCAAGCACAACTTCACATCAGATGATGTCAATAAAGAAACGAGTATGTATTTGAATTATGTGTCAGACACAAAAATAAAACATTATAATAATTATATGACATCTGCCAGTAGCATGGTGTGTGTGTGTGTGTGTGTGTGTGTGTGTGTGTGTGTGTGTGTGTGTGTGTGTGTGTGTGTCAAATCAGTTGCAAAATATGATCAGCTCAATTTGAAAAAATCAAACGTATGTTTTGGGGTTATGAATTTTTCGGACAGACTTTTGACTAATCAGAAAACCTGTCCGAAACAAAATACATTTCTCTGCGAAAACGTTAAGAGACATAAGAATTATATTTGTACAGGAACAACTACCAATAAACTTTACCGCAGATGGATGAGGTACCTAAATTTAACCTAAGGCAGGGAAAAGGCCATGATTTAGGATTAGGACCTAACAATGTTAACCTAACTGGTGACACTAATCTATGATGAAAAATAATTACTGGGCAGGGGTGTAAAATTTGCTCTCCCCCCCACCCATCCCCGCACCAAATCTGAACGACAAAGCCGTAATATATGATCAGGCCTGTATCTTTGCACAATGCATGAGCATTTGGCAAAATAGTCCATGGTCTATTGGAGTACAGCCACTCCCCAAGGTGATCAGTTCCTAGCGATTTCATCCCTCTTGCACCACCAGAATAATTCACTAATCAAAACTAGCATGAGTCGGAGCTCATTAGAATAAGCACAGCTATGGTGACATGCACTTATGAATCTGTGCCACAGGTTAGAGTCCCAGCAACGTCATGAGATAATCTGTGAGCGCAGAAAGGATTTAATTATCATCGGCCCCAATATCTATGTATGTAATACATACATACATATATACAATACATACACAGATGCATACATGCATACATAAATACATACATGCATGCATATATACACACATACATAAATACATACATAAATACATGCATAAATACATGCATTTATATATGTGTATGTAAGTATTATTGTGTTGTATATTAAACTAAACAAATGAATTTGACAACAATTATTTTTTCAAACTAAAAACAACAACAATTAGGATATGTTTTAAACATGCATTAAGATGAGCATAGTGTGCAGTTAGGAGTCACACTAAGCGACTTTATGACAGACGAGACGATTCATTCTGCAGCACGCTTGTTATTATAATGCACGATAACTATGTCTTGTCAAAGAACGATTTCGTTTTTAGAACGTTGAACAACTTTCAATCTAACACTGCTGTTGAAATATTTCATTCACGACTGTGCATGCATCAATCAATTATCATTTTAATCGACTATTTTCAAACCTGCACCCTAACATGGTAATATAATGTACAATACTTAGTAAACATTTATGTTTACCTGGCAGGATGCAGATGGCTGGATAAATGGCTGGACGAAGGAAAATGCAACACTGTTTTGTGAAAAACAGTTACGCAGTTTATCTTCCACACAGACTTGTCAAGACATCCCGACTGTAAATATATCCCAGAATATAGAAGACTGTGTATTTGACATTTGGGTGAGTCAGTTTTTATTTGTGAAATTTAAAATAATATTCTGGAAATTACTAAAAAAGAAAGGAATATTTGCTTAACTACATTTGAGCATATTTTATACTATGGTTATATTGTTGATGGAGAAAAGGAATAAGTGAATGGATGTTTAAAGGAAGATTCAATTCCTGAATTTGCTGCAATTTTAAAGATGCTATTGACTAACAGACACGTTTTGACGACTGTAATTACATATCAGATATATTTTTCTGCATAAAATATTAAACGTGTTTCTGATTGTTCTAATATTTTTACTAGGTTAAATTGCATTTTATTTCCTAAAAAAGATTATTTTTATACGTACGAAATTATTTGAAGAAACAACCTAAATATTAAGTTTAGTCCTAGAAATATTTTATTATTCGAAAACATCTTACAATACAGTAAACTCGGGAATGACCGGCTGTTGGGTGTCAAACTATGGTAATTCAAAACATGAAGTGTTGATCAACATCAATATAAAAATACAACAGTCAAATACAAACACAGTGTAAAGGATTGTGCAAAATAACAAATAATGACAGATAGATCAAGTACAATTTAGAGTAAAAGTCAGTTTCACGTAAACAGTGTAATAAACATTCTGGATGGAATCGAAATGATTCTGTCACATTTCTTTGACCAAATATATCTTTTCGAGTTTCATTCATCTCCACCAGAATGTGGCGTACCGTCAGATGGCACTGACTGTGCACACACACAGAGGTGGAGGATCTTTCTTCAAGATAAATGAATGTTTCAAGTATGTATGTCCGACGCGAGATGGAGAACAGGAACACCCACTATCTCCATAATGATATAACATGATCGCAGTGTTGACGCCTCACCAGTTTTGGCTACGCCGGTGTTGGCCAGTACAGTTGTCTTTGATATTTACTTACATTATTCGACTATTTCAGGCATCGGGCAGCACCGCTTTCTTTGACGCTACCACAGATAGCATGCAAACCACTTGCATGCAGGAAGTGATGATGAACAGTACATTCCACCAGGAAACTGGAGAAGAGTCAATACTTGACAAAGTCTTCAAGGTCGCCTGTCCGAGTGGCTGCCGTGGGAAAGGCGACTGTGTCGATGGTATGCATTAACATAGTGTTAGTGTTTTGATCGCCATAATTGGTATAGAAATATAGCAATATAGCAGAAGTCATACACCGAGATGCTGCTTCATTCATATATAATGACTACTAGTTTGTCAAGTTGATCGAATGGCATATGTTACATTTTAAGAAGAAATATGATGAGATTATAAAGGCCTATCTTGTCTGATTATCAATCATTTTAATATATATCCATGGATTTTCACATAGACAAGCTAACACATATGTTCGTTTAAATGTGGGCTACTGAATTCTTGGAATGTGAAAAAGGGAAAGTTCATTTCAGTGTAGCCTAAACAATATGTGTATATGTCTGGTAATTTTAGTCTGATTTATGTCTGCTGGTGCAAATGCAATGTACTGATAATTAGCATGATACTCACTACGAGCTCGGGCTGTAGAACTAAGTTATTATTATCTCATGTTTTGTCTAATTCAACAGGTACATGTAAATGTCATGCAAATTACACGGGGTCGGACTGTTCAGTTGACCTCAATTCTCCCCCACTACTAACGGAGGTGGACTTCGATGGTCTATGCGATGTAAATGAAGATCCTTGCACTGCTATATCTCTGGTCGGGGGCACATTTGTTAATAGTGCCAGCACAACCTGCAGATTTAGAGACGTTGTTGTAAGTATTGTATTAGTGGATGAAGGGTTCATTATCTGTACTAATGTGAATGGATCTCAACACACAGCTAACATGTCAAACCTGAAATTTAACAACGGCAATCGGCAATGCTGTGACGATTGCCGCGGTGTTTTCTATTTTTCTTAAAATTTATTTGCCATGGAGCATTACGTTTTCTATGCCACTTTTCTTAATTTATATTTTTGTAATACTGACTACTTTACTTTACTTTACTTTGTTGTTTAACGTGCACATTCAGAGCAATCTGTTATAGCACACGCCTGTTTTGGGCACACACCTCGGCTATCTGAGCTGTCTGTGCAGGACAGAATAGAAATTAGTGGTTAGTTGTTATTGTTAGTGAAAGAGAAAAGAGGGTGTAGCGGCCATACACCTACCCAATGAGTCCTTAAAAACTCGCTCTGGGTGGGAGCCGGTACCGGGCTGCGAACCCAGTACTTACCAGCCTGTTGTGCGGCGACTTAACCGCTAGGCCACCGAGGCCGGTAATACTGACTAATTAAGGTTCTCTCTTAAATACTAATCATAAACGCAAAACTGCCGTATATTTTTCAGATGACCATTTTCTAAATTCTAAGTGTTGCAAGTTGATATTAACTTCTTTGAACAATAAAATATGCTAATATACATTTTTTTTTTAAATGTATAAATATGTGGCTTAGTAATGAAAGACCGAACTGCTGTTATGTTAAAATCATCTGTAGAAAGCTGGCTTAGAGGGATATTATAATGATATTGTGGAGGTATATCTTATCCCTGCGAATCGTTCACATGCTGTTGATACCAGGTGGGTTTGTATGAACGATTTTATTCTTCTGGGATTTGGAAGTCCTCCTAATGGCTTAACATCTTACAATAACTCATGTTTACAGTCCGGATATTGACAAATGTGCTTTTGCACTCAGCCTTGTAGAGAGATACGATTTTCAAAACCTTAATTGTTTTGCTGTTAAGATTTTGCAAAAAACAAACCACACCCACATTTGTGCACTGTGAGAGATATCGTAATTTAATTTATTATTAATTTAATTTCTGTTTAAACGAAGTTTGTATCCAGTTCAATTCATAAGGGGCTGAGCAAACATATCTACTACCGGAAACACTGGGTTAGTCTTATTTTATGATCAGCTTCCTAATCTTGCTTGAGAGTCTACTAACACTGGGTTAGTCTTTATTCTGTGGACAGCTGTCTAGTCGTGCTACAGTGTCTACTAACACTGGGTTAGTCTTATTCTGTGGAAAGCTGGCTAATCGTGCTTCAGTGTTTATACTAACACTGGGTTAGTCCTATTCTGTGGACAGCTGCCTGGTCTTGCTACAGTGTCTACTAACACTGGGTTAGTATTATTCTGTGGACAGCTGCCTAATCTTGCTACAGTGTCTACTAACACTGGGTTAGTCTTATTCTGTGCACAGCTGTCTAGTCGGGCTTCAGTGTTTACTAACACTGGGTTAGTCTTATTCTATGGACAGCTGGCTAATCGTGCTTCAGTGTCTACTAACACTGGGTTAGTCTTATTATATGGACAGCTGGCTAATCGTGCTTCAGTGTTTACTAACACTGGGTTAGTCTTTATTCTGTGGACAGCTGTCTAATCATGCTTCAGTGTCTACTAACACTGGGTTAGTCTTATTCTATGGACAGCTGTCTAATCGTGCTTCAGTGTTTACTAACACTGGGTTAGTCTTATTCTGTGGACAGCTGTCTAATCGTGCTTCAGTGTTTACTAACACTGGGTTACTCTTATTCTGTGGACAGCTGTCTAATCGTGCTTCAGTGTTTACTAACACTGGGTTACTCTTATTCTGTGGACAGCTGTCTAATTGTGCTTCAGAGTTTACTAACAGACCTGTGTTTTTATTACAAATAGTAGGCTGAGTCTAACGTTGCTTCTTGTTGTCATTTCAGGAGAATGGTGGACCGACTGTGGAGACCTCTGACGGGCCAGTAGACGCATCTGTTGTAACAGCAAGCTTTGAAAATTTGTTTGGACTCTCTTGCCGTATACCAGTTCGCCGCACAAAGCGATCTGCTCTAGGAGTTTCGGCTGAAGATAAACCTTCTGCTTACCACGTGTCCGTCTCCAACAATGGCGTCGCTTACAGTGAGGAGAGGATTGTCGTTATCTACAACTCCACTTGTCAGACTTGCACACTCTCTGGCACGTCTGTCAGTTGCGTCATTTCAGTAAGTAGTTCCATAACTTTTCAGTCAATAAACTCTGCCTGGCCCGAGGTCTGGACTTTTTTTTTATATATTCCAAGTAAGGTTGACTGACATCATAATTCGTTGTTGATGGGTTTGGTTTTTTTTGTGGTGTTTGTTTGTTTGTGGGGTTTTTTGTTTGTTGTTGTTGTTGTTTTGTTGTGGGTTTTTTGCAGGGGGGGGGGGACTTTTTTCTTTTCTTTTTTCCCCCCTGGTAATTAGTCCTACCTAAAAATAAAGGGCGATCCTAAGTTTGTTATTAGCCTCAGCAACAGACATGGTTGTGTCAGGGTTTTGTAATTGATTCTTAAGGACTACTGATTTTAAGACTTTTGTTGAATTATTCATTTCCCAAGTTGACATTTCGTATTGAATCACTGTTTTGGAATTATTT
>JAECMU010074501.1:0-24798 GCA_016106625.1 Dracogyra subfuscus
GGGGGAGGCCTCCTACCAGGCAATACTACGGCTGAAACCGCCTACACCCTACCGCACCCAAAGAACACCCTATCACGGCGTCCCACCCCCATCCCCAACATAGCACAGGAATTAGCTGCTCAATAGGCTAGGCATTTTATTCTGTTTTCAAAAATGAGATTGTCTAATTAACATACATTATATAATGACAATCCAGAAACTCCCAGCTGACCAAGATATTACATTTTCCACAATAAAAAACATAAAGAAATGTGTAATATTCATATGTAAATACATGTACTAGATTTTTGAGGCACATTGAAATTGTGGAAAGAGGATACACACCCTTAGCACCCTACCCCTGGGTCCACATATGTCTTTGTATGTTACAAATAATTACAAAGTAGTTTAAATAAAGTTCAAAAGATATTAAGGGCCACTGTGTCTGAGACGGGTAGTCCATTCACTGTGCCAGTGGTATAAAAATGCTCTTGCAGTTAAAGGATGACAGAATATCTCGCTACTTGATGTCCCATGTCAAGTCCCTGGCTATCCAAAAACTGGACCTAGGATAGTCATGCTTGAAACCACAGTGGTATATGAGCATGTTAAAATTAGTCACTCACACTCGCTGCGTATGTCATGTATATGCTATCATTCAAAGATGGCAGGGCTCACTCACAGTCCAGAATGCTCCATACATTACAGCATAATGGCTAAATTCATATCAAGTGATGTGAATAAACTGGCATCAGTGGCATTGTGGTTATGCCATCAACATAAAGCTGGTAGGTACATGGTTCACAGCCTGGTACTGACTTCCACCCAGAGTGAGTTCTTAAGGGCTCAGTGAGTAGGTGTAAAGCCACTACATCCTCTTCTCTCTCAGCAACCACCAACCACCAACCAACTAACAATTTTTTATTATTTTTTTTTGGTTTGTTTAACGACGCACTCAACACATTTTAATTACGGTTATATCGGCGTCGGACATATGGTTATGTCGAGAAAAAACCCCAGTGGTCAGCTGACGGGGATCGATCCTAGACTGACCGCGCATCAGGCGGGCACTCTACCACTGGGCCATGCTGCCCGCTAACTAACAACTAACCCACTGTCATAGACAGACACCCTAGATAACTAAGGTGTGTGCCCAGGACAGCATGCTTGAACCTTAATTGGATATAAACGCGGAATTAAGTTGAAATTATGTGAATAAACCATGTTTAGTTATTGATTTAATACTGTGAATAACAGATCAAAGACGTGGTGTTAATTAAGCTAGGTGTTACTCTCATCACTTAATTAACTAAGTTAATACTTTCACGACAGTAGCAAGATTACCTGCATACAATACATTGTAAAACTGCATGGCTGCACTCAGTATTTTTTGTCCTGTTCCATCCAATGTCAGATGTCTAGTACATCAAAAGCCATGGTATATGTTGTTGTGTCTATGAGAAAATGCATATTAAAGATCCGTTGCTGGTTTTTTTGCAAGAAGTATCCTGCCTGTGTATGTAATGGTAGCAGGATGTGTTGAAATAACTATATCTTGACAACTATATAAATGTACAGTAGCTTAAAACGTATTGATATTTTGGTAAACAAATATTCCCTTCCTTTCAAAATTATTGTAACAATTACTAATAATATTTTAACAATTAATCCAATCTGGTCACAGTTAAGCTGCTGATTTAACAATGTCATTAAACAAAAATGTCTTTCCTTCGGTGGCCATCCTAAAATGTCATTTGAAACATAAAATCTATTTTAATGCTAAACACTGCAATTTTATTTTTTAGGTTTCCTGTTCTTGTCAATAAAAAAATAAATAAAAATTAATCAAAATTTCATAGGCAACATAAGTGCTGAGGGAACACTACAACTCTGAAGCTGAAGTGGTCAGATTGAGTTATCCCTTCACCCCTACCCACCCCCAATTCAAACGTTAATTAATAACTGATACTCCCTATCTCTGATATCATCCAATTTCATTATCTATTAAAAATAGTATCTGTATGTTCTGCAAAAGAAACTTCTTTTTCTTTAGAAGCCATTACTTGTAATGATAATAAAATGTATTTTATTGTGTGGTCTCTTCAGTCATGAATTAATCATACATTAATCTTGTCGGTGACTATAGATGTGTCTGTTCTTATTGAACTTGAGACTGGTGCACACCCACACAATGAAATATCACTGTAGCGTCTCCTTAGTGTCTACTTGGTGTCTCCGGTGATATATCACTGTAGAACTGCTTGGTGTCTTCCATGTGCAAACTGTGGAGTGGATCAAAACAAATGACTGTAGATCTGGCTCACTGCCTAGATCTGTCAACAGTTCAAATCACTGCATTATAGACTTGTATTATTTGTCTTACGAGTCACTTGTCACCTACAATAGGGTCTGGGTTGGTCTTTTATTGTATAGACTTTTGTCTTTACCTGTAAATACACATGATACAGTAACATTAATACTTTTACTACCAGATGGATATATGTTTATTATATATGTGAATATATTAGTGTCAAATATGCATGGCAAAACATATTTGATGCATGTTAAAGATATTTTATTAACATGAGCTTTGGCTTTACCATACATGACACACCAGTACCCACTGTTATTGAGGTTAAACAATATTGGGCCCATGCAGTTAGTACCTGGATGTGTGGCTGCTTGAAAACACCGAGTGCACTGGGATTGCGGACTGTGGAATGGTATATACTGGTATATAAGCTACTCCATTTAAATTGTAGAGATCTTTTGTAGACAGCACAACACAGCACATACCACGATCTGTGTGTGTGTGAGTGTCTGGTTTGTGTATTAGTAATAACAGTAATAATGATACTAATAATAATAAGGGCGAAACATAGCCAGTGCAGTCTGTGGGATGGTGCATATAAAAGATTCCTTGTTACTAATGGAAAAATAACCATATGTTGACATCCAATAGCCAATGATTAATAAATCAATGTGCTCTAGTGGTGTATTTAAACAAAACAAACTCTCTTTTTTTATATGTGCGGTCAGTTTAGGATTGATCCTATTGGTCAAGGATTGATCCCTGTCAGTGGGCCCATTGGGCAATTTCACGTTCTGACCAGTGCACCACGACTGCAATATCAAAGGCAGTGGTATGTGTTATCCTCTCTGTGGGATGGTGTATATAAAAGATCCATTACTATTAATGAACAAATGTAGCGGGTTTTCTCTCTAAAACTGTATGTCAAAATTTATGTTTGACATTCAATAGCTGATGATTAATAAATCAATGTGCTCTAGTGGTGTCGTTAAAACAAAATACTAACTTTTATGTGTGTGTGTGTGTGTGTTTATGTAATAACAATAATAACAATTTTGATAATAATAATAATTATTATTATTATTATTAAAATAATAATAATAATAATACGCCTTATTACCTAGATAATACTTTTTATGCACCCGTTAAGCTTGAGGTATATCACAGAGTCATGACCAGCACACTTTCCTTGTGGAGATAATCCCAGCAGCAGTTGTGTTAAGTGAAGCCTGCACATTGAATCGGATAAGATCAATTTACCTGCGTCTATTGAACAAGTCACCTGTGATACACTGCTTAGATAATACCATATAAACATTTGATGAAATCATGGTGTGAACCGTCAACTTTCACCTACCTGTCGCAGCCTAGCAACAAGGCATCGTCTAGAACCACAACTAACCTAGAGGGTCAGTTTCACCCAGGAGTGCACTTGTCCGTTAGCTAGCTGTCAAAGATCCGTGACTTACAGGTAATGATTCTTGCTGTACTATCGACTTACTTTTGTTCTTTTTTTCTTTATATACACCCTTATGGGTTTCTCATATTTCTTTTGAGTACTTGTGAATCTGTGTGGTGTGAAGTTGGTGTATTATTGAGTAGCAATTCTTTTTATATTTACCCTGGTAGTGTATATATAATTTTGGGTCAACCTTTTGATTATCTATAACTTTACTGCGAGTACTATGGAGTTATTATTTATTAGTGCATATGTCTACATGTATTTGTCATTTTATTTACCATATAACAGGAATTTATATAAATTAAATTGGTGTAATGTGGGATTATTCTTTTATAATATAAATTAATATTAGTAATTTTTCTAGTATTAGTAATAATTTGATGTAATATGAAATATTAAAATGTGTTACTTTCCTTTCCAATGATATTTTATATTAGTGGTAATTTAGTTGTGGTACATATGTATATGCAATCCTGTCTTTTGAGAAACTGTAGTGAGTTTCTTCTAATACTATATGACAGAATGATCAAATGTATGACATCCAGTAGCTGATGATTAATTAATTAATTAATGTACTCCAGTGGTGTAAATAATTTACCAACCCTCCTGTCCTCCATCCACCTCCAAAACACACACACACACCTGCATATCATTTTGGTTTTGCACATTTGTGAAGTTACTGTTTGTGTATTTTCCAATTGTAAGTAAGATGTTCATATATCTGTTGATCTACAGGTAATTTGTAAAACCTAATGCCAACCATTATTGGTGTAATATGAAATTACCTTGTTTTTTTATTATGTACCCTGTCCTGATGGATTTATCTCTTTGTTTGTGGCATATACCTGTGAATTTAACTGCTATTCATATTATCTTTCCAGGTGTATGCTTACCTTCAGACAGTTTGACAAAACCTGATGTGAATTACAAAAAATCCAATACACAGACGTTTTATATTGATTTTATCATTCCTACAAAGTGGCGATGGACGGATTCCGACGAGCAAGAACATCATACGACTATCCAGAAGAGTAAGTTAACATTTGTAAAAACCTACAGTATATTTAACAGCTTATAAACCATTTATGTATATAGCCACTGATTGGAAATTGTGTTTTAATGTCTGTTTTAAGAGCTACAAAAGTGTATTTGTTAAGAGCATTGATTGCCCTGCTGGATTCCGATAGTTATTGATCTTCACTGCAAAAAATGAAAGAGATACAGCTCGGTGGTAGCACTTCCATTATAATTATGATGGGTTGCAAGACTGTTCCATATAAGTCTGTACTTCATCACTTTTATAGTAAATGTATTGGTATGTGCATTAGTATCCTGCTATCCTGTCTGTGTGATGGTGCCCTTGCTACTAATGGAAAAATGTAGTGGGTTTCCTCTCTAAGACTATATGTCAAACTTACCATATGTTTGACATCCAATGGCCGATGATTAATAAATCAAACAATTAAACATTAAAGGGACATACCCTAGTTTTTAAACACTAAGACATAGTTTTGACTATTAGAGGCGTTTTTTGATAACTGAAATCATACTTTACTTAAATTGTATTGTTTAAAGTATCCATTTCCGTACATTCGAAGTGTTTTTGGTCAGCCTGATGTTTTTTAATATCACAAAATGCATTTCTCATATTTTTAAAAAGGCACGTGCCTCTGAGAAGTAACAGTTATATATATAGTCGAGTTTTATTCTATTTTAGAGGGTATTTCACCATTTCAAAGTCAAATACTCATGTTTCACTCAATTGTAACTTTATAAAAATGTGTTACAGGTTTGTAAATTAAATTAAACTAAACTTAATGTTAATGTTCATGAACTGAAACTAGGGTATGTCCCTTTAAACAACACAAACTTTAAACAAAACATACTTTAGCCATCTATGAGCCACTGTCAGGCTCATAGGAATGAGTGGTGGAGCACAACCTCTAGTTAATGGGGGGAGAGTGTGTGTGTCACAGCTTCCATAGTGGAGGAGTCACAAGCCACATTTTTACCTATTTTTATAAAGAGTAGGACAAAAAAAAAGAAATACTGACTGTACATAGCTAATTGGGGAGAGTGAAACAGTTGCCCTTTTTCTCACTACAACAAACTGCCCTTGTTACTTCGCAATGCCATTTCTGTCTAGCTGGAGAAGACCTTTATTTATTGTGGCCAATATTTTAACGTAAACATAAACTCTATTAACGTACCTCTATCCAGTTAAGTTTTAGGCACATCTCTCCCACACCCAATATTTAAATAAGGTTTGGGTGCATTGTCTTTTGACCAGTAATATAGCTGTGTCTTCTCTAGATCTTTAATTTCAGTTGAGCTTTTCCAACGTAACTGTAATACAAATTACTTCTAAACATTCATTATGTGCAGTTATTTTGAAAACCACTGACTGGAAACATGAACTATTTTTATATCTACAGATACATCCTTATTATATACCCTTCACACTAACATTTACTGATATTGTTACCTAACAAAAGACAGCCAAGTAGTTAGTTCTTTTGACTTGAAGCTCCAGGGCCCGTGTTTATAAAACTTAAAGTCTAGACTTTAATGAAGTCCAGACTTTAACGTAATGCTATTTGAATGGCATTGCCATGTTGTTAAAGTCTGGACTTTATTAAAGTCTAGACTTTAAGGTTTATAAGCACAAGGCCAGGGGAATGAGACTTTTCAATCCACGACCTAAACAGTTAACAGAATAGAGGATTCATGTAACATGAATAAGAAAGAAACACTTAATATCTGTTTATGGGTACTCATATCTATATTATTTCTTAGGTTTTAGTAACATAAAAATATCAATTTCTTTGACTCTGATGTACATTTACTAATAATTTAACCACTCAGCATTACAGTGTTAATGCTTGATTTGAGTTTGCACATGGTACATAAAAGTCAAATAAAATTAGTTATTATATAACATTTTGTGAAATATCTTAAAATATCAGTGAAATAAAAGTGTTATCAGTCACTCAGTGATGATAACACATATTAGAGTGAAAATTGCACTATTTCACTCTTAAAATGTGTTACTTATGGATGGACCAGCAGTTTTGTTATCTGTCATTTGATACCGCTTTATTTCAAACGAGCCATTCAGAGAATACTGGTAAAGCTTTACATATCCCTTACAGCACGCTGTCCTGGGCA
The DNA here is from genome assembly GCA_016106625.1 of Dracogyra subfuscus. Classification (NCBI taxonomy): domain Eukaryota; kingdom Metazoa; phylum Mollusca; class Gastropoda; order Neomphalida; family Peltospiridae; genus Dracogyra; species Dracogyra subfuscus. Next base: position 6,921 of record JAECMU010074501.1, read on the forward strand.
CACATCAACTATCTGGGCTGTCTGTCCAGGACAGTGGGTTAGTTGTTAGTTGTTAATGGTTAATGAGTTAGAAAATGGTGTAATGGTCTTACTCCATTCTTTTTTGGCTAAAGTTCACTTCATAATGGATGGAATGTGGGTTTTTTAATATGTATGCTTTTATTATCTAGGATATTTACACATAAGTAAACCCCTGGCAGTTTGTCATATTTACAGCTGAAAGACGGTATAATTTATATGTTTACTTTCAAAAGATTTATTGCAATGTAATTCATTCTCAACTGTCAGATACTTTAGCTGTTTGTCAGGTATGTTTTAGTAATGATGTCTTAATGAGATCTTTAAGAACTTCTGATAACAGACGTGTTCCTTTTTATATAAGGGCAGTACAGATTATAAACCTAAGCATGAGTATGCTGATTTTTTTCATTTATTATATGGTCCGTGTCCCCTTTTATTCTTGTAAAGTTAAAGCATTTATTAAATTGTATGCAAAATTAAATTCTGTAACAGATCATGTCATAATTATAAAGGGCAGGACACAGCCCAGGGGTAAATCACTTGGCTGATGAATGGTCTGTCTAGAATCAATCCACATTAGTTAGTCCATTGAACAATTTCTCATTCATTGCAGCACTCTATTCCTGGTATAATAAATCCCTTGCTGCTATAATAATATAAAAATAGCCCATGAGTGGCAACAGCCGTTTTCGATGCCATATAATCAAAATTAAAATGTGTGGAGTCATTAAATAAAACTCTTCCACCCCCCCATCATAATTATATTATATTACATTATTTTGGAACTTTTGCTAAAATTTACTTTGAGACTAAATGTTTAAAATCCAGTGATTAAAAATGATTTGTGGTATAGATAATTATGAAATATATTACATTTAGTACATATATATATATAGTACACATGCATTTCCAAATTCATTGTAATCTTATGCTGAATATTTAAAGAATCATTTGCAAATATTGTCAAGGACTTATTTATTATAACATCTAAATACTAACAGCAATGAAAATGCCATCACAGTATTATCAGTGGTGGTATTGAATCACACTGATGTGACAAATATTTCAGATAAAACACAAGTATAACAGGTATGCATTTTATTCTTTAGTGTCTGTTTGAGATGCAATACTCAGTTCATAACATTGTATGTTTATGATTGTTTATGATTTCTTCAGTAAGGCAGAAGGCGCCACCATTCTTCCTGAGATCCCATCAGCCATAAGATCTGAGTATAACAATTTATTGATTCCTACAACACTGTCACAAAACACACCAAAGTGTCTGCACTGTCACAATTTATTGCATGTTTTTGTGGCCCACACCTTCAATGTATGTGATCAACGGAAATGTTTGCACCATCCATCACGTGTTTTACCCAACCCATATTGTATACAACACACTTGTTTTTCAAATCATACAGTTTGATCCCATTGTTATAATTAATAAACAAAATAAATGTCTTGTTTGTTATAATTTATTAATAACTTGCATCCATCTAAGTTCTGCTTGAGTGTTTGTTTAATTCTTCAGTTTTAATTTTGGTTTTACTTTCTGTGAACCTAACAAGAATTATTTTGTCAAGGACAAAAGTTTTCTTTCTTTTTGTTATTCATTTTGTGTAAATGTTAAATGACAAACCTTAAAGGTTACCTTGAATAAAATGTGATAACAGAAGTATCTTGAAACTATCATTACTGTAAAAAACAAAAAAAACATGCACATATCATTGTAATGTGTTGCAAATTATGCTTATTATATATGAAATGTGATATGAAAAATATATTATGAAATAAGTTTGCAAATAGTTATAGGAATAAAAGAGTAATAAGTGCCAATGTACATACTATGTATTTTAGTAGTGTTACCCAACTTAATATAATTTAAATATTTACAGTATGTGCCTATACTTTAAATACTTCATCCATATTTTGTAAAGTAAAGTTAATGTTTACTAACACATCATTCCCCTGTTAAGAACCTGTGATTTGTGTTTAACAATTTTAATGCATTTTCCCTATACAATATAATTTTATTGTCATACCTATTTTATTGGACTATTGTGGACAGTAAAAGACATAAACACTTGACATCTGTCTCAAGCCGTCTTATATCCTGTAACTGTTGATTTTAGAAGTAACACGTGTTATTTGTTGTTTAGAATATAGTCCTGTCTTGTGATTCCTCAAACACAATATTATTAACTATTGAATACATAGGCAGCATTGTTGAGAAACACTTTAAATTTTTAACAATGAATGAAAAAAAGGATTCAAAATTGAAGTAAGTTATAGAAGTTTGTTCATCTATATACACAAAATAGATCTTTTATCTAGAAACAAGTAATACATGTAGCATGTTTTGAATATTTTGATGCCTTGCAAAATAAAGAGACAGACATATTTGCATTCATTTGTTTTATACAGAAATATGATATAGAATATGCTAATGACTCTTTCATTCAGAAATATATTTGTTATAAGTGTTAATATTAATTTATTTTTGTGATATGTGCAAACAAAATCATGTTCTAATGTCATACATGTATTAATAATACACTTTTAAAATGTTAAAATATTAATTTCAATTTTGAAATTGTTTACGTGCAATTGCAAATAACTGTATCTATTTTCTCAGAAAATACACTTTTCAAATGTTAAAATATTAATTTCTATTTTGAAGTTATTTAAGAGCAGTTGCAAATAACTGTATTTATTTTCTCAGAAACTTTTGCTCACAGTGACCATAACAACATGTGGATACAGATTAAATCACCATGTTGGTCACCGTAGTTGTCATGTAATACAGATGTATATGTTCATGCCTGTGATTAAATGACTTAGCTTAACTTGACACGGTGAAAGCATAGACGTAATATGCTATGTGTGTATGCATATTACCGATGAATGTTAGTCTAGCACCTACCAGTTTGGTTACTTCAGATACATGTTATATATCTGCTATTATCTGGTATATAAACCATTTTTTTAAACTAGAATAAAAAATGTATGTCATGTTTATTAGTTTGACAATGTGAGTCATGAAGTTGTGGTTTAATGTTTTTAAATTTTTCTAAATAAATATTGTTTGTTTATGTCTTAAAAAGTCTTTCATTGGCGTATCAGTAAAATGTCATCTGATTATTGCAATGTTTGATAGAACAGGCATGGTGGAAGCAAGTAGACATTGGGGGAGGAGGGGGGAGGGACCTACTGAGATCGAGGTTGCAAAGCAAAGATTCTAGATGGGTTGAATTTTATTTTATTTATTTTTAACGACGCACTCAACACATTATAATTACGGTTATATCGGCGTCAGACATATGGTTATGTCGAGAGAAAAAACCCAGTGGTTAGCTGACGGGGAAGGTGGGTTGAAATGCTATTTCCTGCATTTTACAAGTAAAAGTGCCCGCCTGATGCGCGGTCGGTCTAGGATCAATCCCCGTCAGCTAACCACTGGGTTTTTTCTCTCGACATAACCATATGTCCGACGCCGATATAACTGCTTTCATAATGTGTTGAGTGCGTCGTTAAACAAACCAAAAAATAAAATTAAAAATAAAATCTACAAGTAAAATTCATCTCTGCCTTAAGATTTACTACCAATAATATTTTTTATTCACAATTAATAGGGGGGTTAGAGCCATCTGCCCCCCCCCTCCTCCCCCCGTTCTGCCATGCCTGTAGAATGCTTTGTGGAAGGCCATCATTACTTCCACTGGGTGATCATTTTGATTGTTGTTATTTATATTTGATTTTTAGATGCCTTTTCATAACTGCATGCAAAATTCAAAATGTTTTGTTTTGTTTTTATATTTAATATGCTAGTCAGAACTATAAAACCATTATCTACGATTTAAACTGTATCTCTGCACAATGCAGAATCAAATGAGCATTTGTCAAAATACTGACCAATTCTGTGAATCTAACATCAGAAGGCACCCAAATTAATCTATTTATAACTGTTTATATTTCCTTCTGATGATTTGGCAGCAATTTAAAATGTCATCAGACTATTTATGTGTGTTGCTTACTGCTTAGTACGGTATGTCTTATAAAAGTTATATAACATCCTGACTGCAAAATGCCACCAGATTATGACTTTATATTTGTTGTTTAGTATGCCCTATGATGGCAGAACATCGTACCTACCACTTGAAGATCACATAATGCAACCAGGAATGAGGAGACGGTCACGACCAACAACCCGTACAGGAGGGCTTGATGTTGGTTTACAGGTAACGGAAATCTACTTCAAAATTTAAGGAATCATTCTTACTAACAGAGACTTTTTAATGACTGTAATATATATATATATATATAATGCCCGATTCCATATTATAAATACTGTATGTATTTTTAAAAATCAGTGTCTATATACTGTATTAAATGTGTTTCTGATCATTCTAGTGTTTGTACTAGGTCAGATTTCATTTTATTTCCTAATATATATTTTTTCAAAGTATAACATTATTTGGACTAGTTTAGGCTACTTACAAATACATGTATTAAGATGACCAAAAACACACTGAATATACAGACACTAATATTCTAAATAAAAAAGTTTTTAAATCTAACTAAGAAAATATTTTTTTGTCCTTAAATGATTTTATTAGTCGCAAACATCTTACAATACATTAAACTCAGGATAGTCCCTTTGAGACATGTCTGTAAAAGTTATTGTGTTGAATGAATCTCAGTGTTCAAATGAATGTACTCACTCGATACTAAATAATGCCTAATCAGGTGTGAGTAAACTGCAGCACAAACCTAATGGTGTTTTCTTTCACCACATAACCTTTATTCCTGAAATATATATTAATTATTCAGGCATGAAACGTAAAGTGGTTATTCTTAAACAGACATGGATGGCCTGTCATGTATGTAAATTAAGGGTGATGTAAAGGAATGTTTTAGTACACTGATATTTGTATTGCTCTGTTTGGTTTCAAGAACACTGACTGAAATTACCGTAATAGTATTGAAATGAACAGTTATTGGGTACTAAAATATTTTATGTATACTAGTACTATAGTGATAGGTTTATAATGGGTGTACCATAACAGATCATGTACTGTCAAAAGTGAAACCAACTACATTTATTATTTAACTATTCAGAATAGATCTTTATTAATTTTCTTGCCTTTGATATCTGTTAACAAATGCAATGAATATTTGTTAACAACTCCTCAGCACATTTTAAACTACGGCTATAGTGTTTTTCCTAGCTTGTTTTAGCATAGTGCAGTACCCTGCCCTGATATTCTAGCACCATGCTGCCCTGAGATTAAACAAGCCTTTTTCACTAATTAATTCTAAAATTCAATTGCCTTTAGAAATCACCCAAAAAGGTATTAATTAATAAAATATGCCTCTTATATCTTTTGCCATTCATTTATTAAAGCAAGCACATAAATTACATTAATGCTTATTTCAGTTAATTTTTGTGTATTCTTAATGAAAAACAAGTGCCCCAAAATGGTGTTCAAAAACAAGTGCCCCAAAATGGTGAAAATGCCTCAAACGTGTTTGGTCTACCATGTCTTGCCAAATTTCTAGGAAAATCACTATGGCTATTTAAAACCTAAGCCCCTTTTGACGAAGCAATCTTAGTGCTAAGATCACCTTAAGGTGATTGTAGGGCTAAGATCGCTTAATGGAATGGGGTGCCCTGGTCAACAAAAAGAAATGAAGAGAAATTCTAAAAAAAGAGCAGAAGATCTTTAACATACATTTTCTCATAAACAGAGAGGAGCACTCTTCCATTGTTTACTATCACAAATATGACTGGTGACAGACTCATGCTATATGAAGAAAACTTAATTATGGTAACAGTTGATAGCAACAACACTCAAGTTTTTAAAACTAGTTGTGTTTGTATTTTATACTAGTCTGTGGAAATGGCTTATGTAGACCATGTAATGTACAGTGAAATGTGTGATTTATGTTTGAGTGTTTTTGACTTGATTTCAGACAGAAAGACTGCGAGAGAGGGAAGATGATAACCCCTACACAGGACACATGGACCCAGTTAACCAACAGTATTACTACAGACAGTGGAGGCAACAACCCCCATCACCTCGACGACCTATGTACATAATATTTTATGATAGACTGATATTGCTTCTGAATTTAATGCTAAATATTGTATATCGGTAAAGTATAATCTAAAATGATTATGAGCAATGAAGATGAAACAAAGAACAAAAACAAAAAAAGGAAAATGATTTGCATTAAACAATGTCTGTTTTTCAATTATGCACTGATCATACAACTGTTAATTTTTTTAGAAAAATCATCTTAGCAGATTTAACCCATATTATGTTAATGTCACACCGTCAGACATGAAGATATTAAAAATCATAGATGTATCACACTGGTATTGAAATGTACCAGTAATAAAAACACAAACCCATTGTAATTAATAATCACTGACTGATAGCAGAAACAGTTTTATATTTGAATTTTGGTGAGGTTCTTGCATAGACATCAATAGTATAGCTACATGCACTTCTTGTTGATGAGCCTCACTAGTGCGGTAGGACTATGTTAGCCATTACATTGACATATATAATCTCATAAATGTTGTTCAAAGGTTGACAACTCTGGCTCTTTTTAATGTTAGTAGATTTTGTTGCAATTATTGATAATGTATCATGATAATAGGGAAATGTGTAAATTCTATATTTGAAAAACAATACATAGAGGTTATTACCAGAGTGTTTTTCGGTATTGTCAATATCTTATATTAAAAATTAAAATTGTATTATGTTAGCCTCTGGTGAGTATAATACATTATTTTCATTCCTAGTATATGATGTTGAAGATACGGAAATACACGAGGGTAATAATCTCTTTATCATATAAGCTCAAGTTTAATACAACATGTATTTGTTTTCGAATGACGTCATTTTAGATGTCCTTACATCAAAATAAAGTTATGCCTAATGTTTTTTGTTTTCTGAATGCTGGACAGCTATCAGTGACAAATTGCCATTAAAATGTTTTTATTTGATGACTATGAATGCATACTTCAATCATGGAGTGTCACCCAAGTACGTTTGCTAAAATGTCAATAAACCTAGTGCAAAGTTATCAAATTCTTAAAGTATGTGATCTGAAAAATATCACATTTTGATTGCACTGGAAATGTAAGATATTTTATGATAAATTTATTTACTTTCAGCTATCGATCTGGTCGCTTGGGCAGCCCATGGAGACATATTAAAGCATGTATTAACAATGGAGGAAATCATCTTGTTTTTATTGATGGTAAGAAATATCAAATATTTAACATCCTAAAAAATATAACTGTGCCTTTGGTGGTTGTTCATATACAACACAATTAAATGACTGGATATAATGCCTTTTTGTTCACTATCTACATTTAATGAAAAGCAGATAGTATGGTCACAGTAGTATTTGTTTTTAAATTTATTTATTTATTTTTAACAAATCTTTCTAAACACATTTCAGGCTTATTATATCCATTTGCCTGTACAACATGTGCAAATATCAGCCATGACTGAGCAAACAGCTGCACGAAGATGAAAACCACAAAATAACTAAACCCAGAACACACCAAATGGTTTTCAGTTTTATATATTTTTCGGTTATGAAAAATGATTTACAATAAACACATATTTGTTATGTGTGTATATTCCAGGAACGGTAAAAACAGAAGAAAACTTTTTCTACCCCCCGGAAGAGATGATGGAGCCCCCGGATCTGTCTCTGTTCATCTCTCCGAGGATTGCGCGCCAGGCGAGCCGGCCCAAGAGGAGCAGCAGTTTCAACGATCGAGCCAGGCAAGGCTTCCAGTACTGGTACAAAGACACCAAACCACTCGACTGTAGGTTGTCATGTAGAATCATTTGACTGTAGGTTGTCATGTAGAATCATTTGACGCAATTAATAATGCTATTTGTCAAGACTCATCAAACAAATGTTTTGTTTTTAACCAAGTGCTATTCCTTAATGAGTTTGAAGTTAATTGTTTCAGAACTTTTTTATGATAATTTCTACAAATTCATTGATAAAGATAATTTTAAATACTCTTCTAAATAGTTTTAACAGTATATATGTGAATTAAAAGGTGTACCAGTAATGCATTATAAAATATTTAGCAAATTATGATGAAATCAGATTTATATTTGCAGCAGCCAAGAATTAATTTTAAACTTTTCAACAATAAATGTAGGAAGGAGGGTGGGTTGTAACAGCAATTCATCTTTAATGGTTTGCTTTAAGTAAATGAATGTTTGTGTCAGTTCCACAAACATACAGGTGTCAATATATAACAAGTGTTCATCTTTAATGGTTTGTTTTGAGCAAATTAATTTTGCTTTCAACTTCACAAACATACAGGTGTCAAAATATGTATAATTAGTTCACTATATTAAAAGATAAAATAATGTAAAGTTTCAAAAGGCAATTTAAAAAATATTTTAGACATTATATTAGCATAACACTCGAATCTATTTTGTGTGCTTCTCCCAGTGTGGTTTTTCAAAATGTTTCATTACCATAACATTCATATGCACTTTCAGTGTTTCTAACCAATTCACCATCATAATAAACTAGCAAGTATCTGATATTATCTCCTCACATGGTTAAAATGTGATGTTCATTTCAGCATATGAAAGAGAAAGAACCTACCTTTTGAGCAAACGATCTCAACGAAACTGATTGTGAGAAAACCTATATGCATATAACCTGGTTAACATACAGCTTATAATGATTGGCTTAACACAAAAAGCACTTCCTGCTTCAACAGAAACGGTCTCAGCAAATTAACACTTTACTATTCCATTTTTATTTAATCTATTCTTTTCCAGAGCTTTAATAGCATATTCTCTATTCCTTTTCCATATACTATTCATAATGGACCTGTAGCTACATAGTTTGCTAGTTCAGTCTAATTTAAGTTACATTTTAACTAGGCCTACTTGGCAATGCATTATACAGCATCATACATCATAAATTTAATTATATGACAATGAATTTTACCAAAACAAATAAAACATCAGATTCTGTATTCTTGTACGGTATGTGATCACGTCTGTTGAAAAAGAAACAAAGAAAGAAAAAGTACAGATAAGGCATGATGTCATTCACAGGAAACATTTGAATTGATATATGGTACATGTAAAGTCCATGTGAAACACGTTGGTAACTTGGTTGATTAAAAATGCAATAAACATACAAGCATTTAAATCTGTGTAATACTGTCATCTATTAATTATATTTTAATTATGAAATGTTTAAATATATTTAAATTGCCCGAAATACTATCATTACTCTGTTTGTACTCAGATGCTTTGAAAAACAAAGACAACTCTCACCATTAGTATATGATCGAGACTCCACTCATCATATACTAGTATATCTTTAACTGAAATACATGGACGTCATGCTACTGGCTATAAACAAATATAATGATAAAAATATTTTGCCTCATCAGTATCCTTTTTTGCAGATGTGGTCACTGTTAGATGTGAATTAAATATAGAATACTAAACGAGCTGGCTTGTCCTACAATTTTTATGAAATGAGTGAACAATTTTGGACCCTAGTTAGATAATGGGTAATTGTTATGACATGAGCAATATCTTACACTGGTGTATAATAAATAATATAAACACATCTTCCACATCTTACTAAAGACATAGTATGACAGATACAAGGTTTGTTTTTGTTGGATGCAGGATTATATATGAACATTTATATAAATATTACTAATGTAATGCCCAATGTTTGAGTTATATTATCATACTATAGCCGAGAAAACTATCAGTATCTTTAGAATGCTTCTTTTCAGCAATTGCCAGCTATTTGCAATTTGGCAACAGAGTAGTTAAACATAATGGACAGTATTTTTTCTGTTTTAGTTATAATTTAATCATATCATAGACAAAGAGGTAATGACTATGTAGACATGGAATAAAGTATTTTTGAAATAGTTACGGTAAATTATTCATGCTCCTGTGCTTTTAATTTCTTAGTACCACATACTACAATAATGATCAATGAAAAGGTCCACAAGAATGCTTTTTATGTCAGATCATAAAAGAACTAAAAGAAACATAAATTATCTCAGTTTTGTTGCAAATTCCATTGGATAGAAAAGGATTTCATCAATAATTAACATGAAAGTATATACATGTATATGTATTGATTAATTTTAGTTGTGTCAGCAAGTTCAAATTACATTTATTTACAATAAATTAACTTTCTAGATAATAAATTTTAAAAATACCTTTCAGTTTTTGGATTCAATTTGCAGTCTTTTGGGCAAAAACAACCCACAAAATTGTTTAATGTGCAACTTTATCACAGGGAATTGATAAATATATTATAATGTACCAGTAATCTACATGATTGTATCTTATTTACAGCACTCCACGTGTTCTGTTGGCAGGAAAGTCTGCCCTCAATGCACCCTTTCTACTAAATTATGTATTGACTAATCTTAATTGCTGTCCGTTAGGTTATAAGAAACCGAGCCTTGGAGCAAAGGGTCGCTGGCTAGGTGTGTCAGGGGAAGCTCTTGCTGCAAGAAATGCCAAGGCTGGTGTTTATTAACAGTCTTACTGTCAGGTGATATGTCGTCAACTCTTCAACACAAACAAGATCAAACAACAGTGGATAAGTCACACTGTCACGTTTAAGCTTATACTGAGTAGCAAAACATGTTATAAGATTTTTTTCAACAGCAGTAATCCAAGTTTCGCTCACCTCTAAGCTCTGTTTTAGAATACTAGTATCCTATCCTCCCATCACAAATGTATTCTCTCTTCTGCACAAACAGCCTATACACTCAATCTCAATCCTTAGTGCATTATTTACCAGTATCCACCTATCTTATTCTCAGTTGCTAGTGAAGTTAACTTGTACTATATATTTTACCTTTTGATGATTTAAAAATTATCTATAACTAGTATATGTTTTTCAAAAACTGTTAGTAAAAGTAAATAAGACTATTAGATTGGATTTTTTATAGGCATATATAATCTTTATCTCAAAATTGATACAATAATACATGTGTACTCAATTTTGAGGCATATTGTTTTAATATTAAAATGTTGATACAATAATATTGTTAAGCACTCATCATTGATGCATATTGTTTTAATATTAAAATGTTTATAATCATAAAATAAATTGTTATTGTTAACTTAATATAAATGTGTGTAGCACTCAACTGAACAAAATGCCAACCATTTCATTGTTAGTTTCTTGACACTTTGTTGTTGCTTGTAGTATGTGCACTTTAGGAACTAGCTAGTGCAAACTAATTTCACCGTTTTGTTATCTTAATACCACACAAATTATACCAGCAACATTATGTTATGCATGTTTGCAAAATAGTATTGCCTCAGCTGTCAAATATATCAGGGAGAGGTCTTAGCCTGTTCATCAATCTCATTTTGTTTTTACAAAATAAATATTGCTTAAACCAACTATCAAATCGGATACATTTCTATAAAATATGGAAAAGGAGGAATAAATGTTAAAAATGACATCTCACTGCTATATGTATTGAATGAATGAATGAATGAATGTTTAACGACACCCCAGCACAAAAAATACATCGGCTATTGGGTGTCAAACTATGGTAATGGCAATAAATAAGGTGATGATCAACATCAACAGAAAAATTCAAGATATATAAACAGTGTAAAGAACTGTGCAAAAAATACGAATACTAGTATCACAGATACTGACTTTTATTCTAAACTTTAATTTGTGCTGTATTGGCCATTCTCGAAGAGAATGTTACACCCCTGCACCACAGTGTGGTTACAACACGCACAGGGGCTATTTGTTTTGGTGCTAAATATCAAAACACTATAATTGTAGTGTATGCTCTAAATTACACTGCTGCCAAAAGGCTACTTTCAAATCAGCAACAAAGGACATTTAAATACACATTTCCCCACATACATATATGTCCATGTATGATCACTTGCTTAAGCCAAATAAACCCCAAAGGACCACTATAACAGACCGACCTAAAACTATTCCTGAGAATGATGTAATCTCAAATTCAGTTAGATTTTTTTATTGAAAAAGTATTATAGGCTACAAGTTGCGAAGCCTCCCTTTCTTTAAACCTCACTTTTGGTGCCAGTTTAATTCATTGATCCAAATTTTAAAACAAATAACCTCAATCAATTCTTTTAGATTGTTAGTGGTGTTTCTTCAATTATGAACCAGTCATATCTGTGGCAAAGTGTATATCAAAGATAGCTTGCTAGTTAGCATAATGTTTTTTTCTTAGTATTCCAGTTTATACTCCTTCAATAAATTGGCCTAAACCTAAGCATTTAGTATTCATTTTTAACAATAAGACCAAACTTTTTAAACATGCATTATTATAGTTGTGAATTATTTCTTTCTAATAAATAGCTAAAAAATAAAATAATCCCACACAACCCCTTGCATTGTTAATTCGTGAATATGAAATCGGACATTAAAGTGTTATGAAAAAAATAAAATTATTAGTACTACTGATCAAGTACAAAGTTTGGACCAGGATTAGGGATGCATTATCATCTAAAATGGCGACACCCATTCAGAATGTATGTAAAGTATCAGGCAAAACCATATAGAATTTTTTTGTTTTTAATTTGACAAAGGGAACAAACCCTGAAAACACCATATAGAGAATTAAAAATCCCGAATTGCGCATAAATATAGAAATGTTCTTCTCTGTCAAAAAAGCAATGTGCTGCCACTTTGTGTAAACAGCATTTTTCATATTCTTGACTAAAACCTAAAGTTAATGCCACATATCTGTTAAAATAGCGGACAGGGTTTTTTCAACACAGAGAATACAAGTGAATCACATTCAAATTGTGACATTACCAGTTTATCTGCAACCAACTGAATCTTCCAATAAGATTAATTTTTTTATTAGTAAATGAAAGTATCGGAGTTTAATTTTTTTAATATTCAAGGTATATTATACTTTTAAAAACAAAATACCTCCGTATACCCGTGTCACAATGCAACTTTGATACCATGTCTTTAAAACGCATGCATACCAGTACATTATTCCATAAATTATTAAACATTCATGCACAAACATAATTAGTGTTAAACGTTTGCTTTAAAAAAAAAAATAATAATAATAATAATAAAAAATTAAGCCAGGCTTTTTTTTTATCACTACACTAATTTTAATGTACTTGCAATTCATATACATCTGTTATGGTTAATTTCTTTTTCTTTTTTGCAGTGGCCGCAAGGTACCGTCTGAAAGCCCAGCACCTCAGTCTAGGAATTTAACAGCATTAATGTAGTCCATGAACCCAGTGGACATTTCGACTCTTGAATAAAATCCATACTGTCAACATCACTGCATATGAAAGCAGATATAAAAATGTTGTGTTGATCAATGAATTACTGCTTAATGAATTTCATCATGAACTGTGAATGTTTAAAACATATGTCACTGTGGGTGACAAAATGTAACTTTTTGTGTGTGAACAACCAAGCAAGCATTTTACCATTCAGTATTATATACTCATGCAATGAATTGTTAAAAAAAGAAAAGTTCAGTATGTGCTGTTGTAAATAATTTAGCATAAAGTATTATAAAAATTTAAGATTGTCATGTTATTTATATCAAAAGTTTCACTTGTGCACACGGCATGCCACTTTAATTGCGTTTTGAATACGGTGGTACACCACTATTAGTTGGATATCACGAAAAAGTGAAGTCCTTGTCATTCCAGCACAGACATGTAAAGGTTAAAGTAGCCAACTATACATTTATGCACAGACAGGTTGCATTGTACCATCAGGGAAGCGATATCCATTCAAAATATAAATGCTGAAAAACTCATAATTGAAGGCCATTTTTCAGTATTGCAGATTTAAGGAATTGTTTCAATTAAAACTACACCACTGAAGCTCATCAATAAATTAATCGCCAGCTACTGGGATTCTGAATTCTAACGGTATTTAAAGAAAATCTGCTTAATTTTTCATAAGCAGTGCTCAAGGTATATTTTATATGCACTTTTCCAGACTGTGCAGCACACACCATATCCTTTGATATACTTTGGAACACTGGTTAACAGCAGGGTTTTCATCCTATGGCCCAAGCACCTCTACAATTGCTTTACTGACCGAGCTAGATCCAGCCCATATTCCAGTCTTTTACCAAAAACATTTTGTGCAAAACAAGAGGCCTACCGGTCTAGAGAGCTCCACTATATAATTTTCAATTTTATCACTAAGGTTCATAACTGTCACTCCTTGCAACCTTCTTTTTGCTTTGTACACAATAAATATAAAATATTATACGGTAATTTTAAAATATATATATATTTGACGAAAGGTACTTTTTTTCTTCTTTCATCTCGTAAAACATAAACTTAATGTTTTATTCAAGATTATACAAAATTAAAAACTTACCATGTAAATGGCGTTGTCCACTAATTATGACATTAGTCTAGTTATGTAGACCAAATTTTATTTTAATGTGGTGAGACACTAATAACACAGCTAACTTAGAATACGAATGATGTCAGTATTCCAGTTAGCCAGAGTACTCAGACTGTAAGAGAGCTAGACGGACATTTGTACATAAATATGCTCTCATTTATGTAATGAGAGCATATTTATGTCCAAATGTCCGTCAAACTCTCTGGTAGTCTGAGTACTTGGGCTATATTCCAGCGAGATCATTCTGAGAACGAGGGCAGGACATAGCACAGTGGTTAACAGCATGCCTGATGCATGGTCAGTCTAGAATTGATCCCAGTCAGTTTGGCCCATTTCTCGTTCCAGCCAGTGCACCATGACTGGCATATCAACGGTTGTGGTATGTGCTATCCTATCTGTGGTACTGTGAAAATTATCAACTGAATTACACAAAAAAGAAGTAAAAGTCTCTGTTTAAAATCTCAATGTTTCGTCAACTAAATGTTGACATTGTCAGGAGCCAACTAGACATAAAAACAGGACATT
Source organism: Dracogyra subfuscus (assembly GCA_016106625.1). Lineage (NCBI taxonomy): Eukaryota > Metazoa > Mollusca > Gastropoda > Neomphalida > Peltospiridae > Dracogyra > Dracogyra subfuscus. The sequence continues at coordinate 21,924 of JAECMU010074501.1, forward strand.
TAAAACTCTTACTATAATACTAACCAAAGCTTCTGTGAGAGCTAGATACTTTTTCAAAACAACTGTCAAACACTGACAACAAAAGACAGAACATGTTCCCCAAGACAACATATGAACATCTCACTAGATATGCCCTCCACATAAAACCAATTGAATATGGCATCTTCATAAGTAGTACATCTCAATATGTACAAAAAAAGTTGAAATAACAATTAGCAATTAATAGGCAAATTAAAACACATCAGTTTACAACTGCAACGGTCAACAGGATAAATTTAAATACAGATAATCTGTACAATGGGGAAACTATGATATACCAGAGGGCGGTATGACAATGTTTGACTGTACGGAACGGATAAAAAGCAATACCATTGGGCCCAAACACAACAAACATGGGTATGTTGAGTGTGGTACCAGATGAGAAACCAAACTGAATGTAACAAATCACACTGCATCTGGCTGTCGCACACTAAGGATCTGGGAAAAAGACAACATAGGATAGGTGCTGTATTTCATACTTCCAAATACACAATGTTTAAATCTTACTTTTTTTTTTTTTTTTTAAACAACAAGAAAGGTATCATTTTTTTAAAGAAAATAGATCCAAAAGATGTGAATCAATTTTTGTGTAACAGTTAAGAGACCCAGACATCAAAACAACAGATCACAACCAGCTTCAGTCTGTTTTGGGCCTTGGCGATGACAGCTGAATTTACACCAGTTTTACATCACTTGCTATCAGTGTTTAACAAGACTGAACATCATCTGAATAATTAGCACATAATAGTTAACAAAACAGGTTTTAAAAACACATTTTATTTAAATTATAAACATAAAATAAGACTTGTTACATCAGCATTTAAGTAAATAGTGTAGATACTTTTATTGATAACCAATTCAGCTGCTTGTACAAGTCATAAGGGTTTTTTTGAGAGCCATATTTGTTTCATAAAAATAGAAAGTCTTAAATACAAATCAACCACTCTTAATTAGACTTATGCACACCTTAAATTAAAAATTTAGAATAATTTAGGAATGACTTTTGCTAAAAAAAAAACTTTAAAAAAAAATATTCTTAATCAGGCTGTACTCTGCAAAGAGTAAATTTCTGGGTTCTTACACTTGTAAAACCATGAAATTCAAGGACATTTCATGGACTTTTTCTTATTTTTCCAGGACATGAAATGTTCAATCAATGAATGTTTTTAGAAGAAATTGTTGTCTAAATGTACAGGTCATGAGAACAACAAAAGTAAAGTTGAGGAAAAATAAACCACCAAATTTTTGGCCTAAATTTCCAGGACACAATAAAATGTACTGCTTTTTCCAGGACATTCCAGGCCTGGATTCTAAAATCACAGAATTCCAGAACATTCCATGATAATGACACATACAAAACAAAATACTACAACTGTCAATACAAAATTACATGTATCCAGGCAGATTTACCAAGGAAAAAAATCCTCTTCAGTATTTTACTTATTTATGTCAGTATAAATATATAAAAAAATTAAAAAAAATTATGTGCAAGGAAATATATATGCTCTGGTTACTAAGCTAACTGACATTATTGCAAATACGATTTCAAATAACCAGATACATATGAAAGAATAACATTTATTCCAATTCATTTTTTGTTTCTGATTCTGATTTTACTGTTAATGGCACTGCTATTTTACCTAATTAAAGGTCCATGATAATTCATAACACCAGAGATACAAACACTGAACAATTCTTAAATGTACATAATGAGGTTTTTAATGAGGAATGAAAAGAACAAAAGTGGTAACATAAATGAAATGGGACATGTTAACAATATCCTTAACTCAAGATTGATTCCCTATTGTCTTTTTAATTGCTTTCATTACAAATAAGCAATATGTTTTTAATTCACTTTCCTGTAGCCAATGGATTTCTAAGAACTAGAATAACCGAATCTCCTCTGAGAAACATCTTTGAAATGTATCTGTCCTTGTTCACTGGTTTTGATTTCTTCTTTCCTTTTCCAGTCTTTGGAACTTCAGTCCACATTTCTTTCACATTTTCTAACACCATATTGCAATGCCTGTAAATGTTAAACATACATTGTTAGCAAAATCGATATGTAAATATGTTTTAAATAAAAATACTCTTATTTCTATGTCTGCCTAACTATTTTATTATTTATATGCATTTTATGAATTAAAAATGCACAAAAGAGCCCAGTGACAAATACTACCACTTTCCCCCTTGCCTAATTTAAATGATTTGAGTTGCCCAGGCCATGTTGAGTTTTTGTCAGCGATGCGGAACAGACAGTAAAACCAGCATGAACATCTGCAAATGATCAAATACAACATAGTTATAACCATTCTAATTCAAGAAATGAATTTTCTTTTTTACTTTGTTTAAATAATCATTTCAAGAATGAAGGCAGTGTTAACAGAAACCTTGTTAATAGAAACCTGGTCAATACTATTGTTTCAAGCAAATTAATCCATCTTATGAAATTAAAAAAATACCAGAAGCAGATAAATAGGTTTGTACAACTGCTGTTCCTAATATCATTTTTGTTTTTGTATTTTGTTTTATACCAACCACCATTACATATTTCACTTATTCTGAATGTGTGTGTGTGTGTGTGTGTGTGTGTGTGTGTGTGTGTGTGTGTGTGTGTGTGTGTGTGTGTGTGTGTGTGAGAGAGAGAGAGACAGACGGTTTGGGATGAATCCAATTCAGTGAGCCCATTGGGCTATTTCTGGTTCCAGCCAGTGCACTAACAAATGGCAGGGTTTCGGCCAGAGGGTAAAACGAGTATGTGCCATACTCAAATAATTTAGCAGATTTTTTTTATTTTATTATTAATTACTCTTATCATTACTGTATGATTTTCTTA
>JAECMU010074501.1:24914-48873 GCA_016106625.1 Dracogyra subfuscus
CATTGGGCTATTTCTGGTTCCAGCCAGTGCACTAACAAATGGCAGGGTTTCAGCCAGAGGGTAAAACGAGTATGTGCCATACTCAAATAAGTTAGCAGATTATTTTTTTTATTATTAATTACTCTATCATTACTGTATGATTTTCTTAACCCTAACTCTAAACTTAACCCATTTTCTTTCTTGAGGAGTCCCCCATACCCCTTGTTGACTGTGGTTGCATTCAGTACCATAGTGCCATACCCCAAAATTTCTTTCTGGCAGAAAAACTGACTGGTATATCAAAGGCTGTGGTATGTGCTATTCTGTCTGTGGGATGATGCATATAAAAAGATCCCTTGCTATTAATGTAAAAATGTAAAGGGTTTCCTCTCTATGACTGTGTCAAAATGTCCATATAGCAGATGATTAATAAATCAATGTACTCTAAAGATAGTGATGTCAATCTTATTCTGAATACTCATCACATCAACTGGTGCTCAATAACAATGATTCATAATTCAGCATAATTGCTGTTACTCACTTCCACATTCCTGTCAGTGTCACACAAATGTTTATTTATAAACAGAATTTACATCACAAAATATAGTGTAGCATGCATTTTGCTTCAGAAAAAGATTCAATGTTGGTATTTTAAAAGTAGCCTATGTCCAACTAAACAGCGAGAAAACCTATAGGCAGGGCTGGGGAATTGCACTCGCCCGAAACGATAAAAAAACGTGCCGGGCGAGTCAAACCCAAAACCTATTGGCCCGGCTGGCGAGTCATAATATTGCGTTCCGTTTAAAACCGTCTGCAATGCAAAATCGTCGCCATTTTAACTTTCCTAACATTGCGAAACTGAGGCCGCATTCGAAAATGCCTGTTTTTCTATGACCGACCTTAATGTCTATTTATAGCATATTTTACCGCGCAGCGTCACTGTGTCGTTTGATCTGTTAAAACTATTTCACTGTTTTTCAACTACATATTATTTTTGTATTTTCTCCTTTTTGCTTTAGTTGTCAAAAAAATCTCGGGCTAGTGATAATGTCTGCGGGCTAGTGGATTTTTATATTTACTAGCCCGGCTGGCTTGTAAAAAACATCCACAATTCCACAGGCCTGTATAGGCCCCTCTAGAAAGACACTAAATCATATTTTCACAGTTAACAGAAGAAGTCATATACTGTTAACATTCTATTGCTACATTATTTTAAAAAGTAAATATTAAAACTTCAAAGACATTTTTTGCCAATCGAAGTATATTACTTTACCAACCTGTCAAATGCTTTCACCCGAGCGAGTAATTTTTTGTTATTTCTACAGTTGATAAGGACTTGTGTGTTGTTTTTCACCGATGTTGTTAGTACAGATAGAGGCCCTGTGTTGAACTCTTCGTCTTCTCTCTTTGACAATTCTTCGGGCGTCATTTCACTTTTCGGCTTTTGCATCAACGCCCTGAAATGTTTGGGAATGGTACATATGTAACTAGCTACCCGAAACAAGTATTTTAACCTATTTAAAGTCGGCGGAGGGGGGAGCTATTTAAGTATACAATTTATTCATTTTCAATTATTTTTACTGAAAATATGGCAAGAAATTTTTTACAGTAAAATAGTACATGTATGCTACCACGAGACTGCATGCAATGCAATATTATTGTGAATATAGAAATGGTCATGAATTAAACATTTGCATTTAAGAGTTGGTACTAGTTTAATTTAAGTTTACTGTTATGATTCGACTGGGGAATAATCAAACTAAAGGTTCTATTTTCTGCTTTTATTACATACATACATCCCAAGCTGTGGTGTAAGTAGACCACAACTAGAGGACACTCAAGTCACACCTATTTCTAGTTATATACAGAGATTTGATTCAAATTCAGTTGATGTTGCGAACTGACAAAATAACTGAGAAGTCGACCACATCATCAAGATCACAATAGATTTTGACATTAGTTAGCTGAAAAAAGAAAAGAAAAAACCTACGCAAAATCATTACAATAACAATGTTTTGTTGTACTAGACACTACACGGGATGCAGATGATTTGTCCTCTGTACGTTTCGTCCACTAAAAATTTCTCCACTGTTAACTCGAGATGATTGGTTCACAACCAAAATATTTTTCTTGGACAATTCGTCCACTATTAAAAAATATATATTATTAGTTGTTTACTGTATATTTCGTCCAGGGACTAAATAAATGTATGAACACTTTATATTTTAGTGGAATATCGAAACAGAGAAATGCAGATTGTAACCTAGCGAAACAGATTTGCCATGTCTATATCAGACATCACCAGGGGCTTTTCCCACAGCAGAGGGTCGGGGTTACCAAGTATGATGGGGACAATTCGATAGACATAGTCTACTGTAGTCTTAAAATTGTAATTGTAATAGGGAATGGGACAATTAATATAAAGTTATTATTATTGTATTTACAAATTTATTTATGACACTAGTTTTGAACTAGCTAGCTCTTAAAGATTAATAATATAACATAATATTGTTTGTGGAGAGTATAGCTGAAGAGTTGAAGAGATGATTCCTGGCTGTACAAAGAGGTACAAAGGGTTAAAGAGCAGTTGAGTAGAAGTTAGGTGCAGATTGTAATAATGTATATGCCAATTATAATTATATGGCATCTATTGAAATAATGTTTTTGTTACGAGTAAAGGGGAAGGGAACTGTTACTCTATTTATGTGCCCATATCCTGAAGGTTCAGGCACGCCCACCCGGACTTGGGCCTCTGACATCGCCAATGGCCAATTCAGGGGCAGGATTAAAGATACTCTTGACATTTTGACATGTCTGGTAGATCCTTTCTTTTTTTACTCATTCCGTTTAAACAATCTGGCCTCTATTGTGAAGTAATTAAAAATACACTCTTAGCACTATTAACGCAGTTTCACAGTTTAATTTTTCACCTAAAATAAATATACTCAAATAACTATTTCAATGGCTAACAAATAACATTTTAGATTTATTCAAATGATACTTTTTACAGAGTGGATTAATTCAAGAATTGTCCAAAGTTGGTGGACGAATTGTACGGTGGAAGAAACGTCCTGAAGACAAGCCGTCTGGAAAGCCCCATTACCGAATAAATTAAATAACAAGGTCGGTAAATGCATCAGACGACTGCAATGCAGCAATGGCAATGCACATTTGTTCCTTTTAATAGAACGGCTTTTGATAGGTTGAGGATACATGTTTAACATAGCCGTTTGGGATAAAACATTAAGTACATTTCTAATGTAAATAAATTGCACATTACAGCGAGTGACGAATGCACATCACTCAAGCATTTGCATGATGAACGAATGTTCATAGTAAAATTTAAAAACAAAAACATTATTTTGTCAACACAAGGTCCGGTATAATGAAAACACTCATAATACTGATTGCAGGTTACAGTAAAATCACATAACTTGCACGTTTTATAATTTTAAAATACTTACGACATGATTGTTTATGTAGATGTTAAAGATTATTAATCAGCTCTCTTTTAATATTTTCCGCCAACGATAGACAAACGTCTCATTTGTCAATGACCTTCACCTTTTTCTATTTCCGGACCAGTGCTTGTCCTTTGACCTGTAACGCCGTTTTTCAGCCGATATATTTAGTTTATCTGGTACATAGTGTTATTATATTTATTTATTTAATGTTTTGTTTCATTTAAATGATACACATGTTTTTAAAACAAGTATCCATTCAGATACACACGCAATGTATAAAACCGGTTGTAGTGCTCTAAATATTCAATAGAACCTATTATCGTGGTAGATGTATAATCGTAAACAGGTGACTGCCACCGACAGAATTAACCTCAGAACTAACCGTAATACTAGGTCATCGAATCAGAATGACTATAACATCCAGAAGTAATTTTTAAAAACCCACCCCAAAACAACAAACTATACCTCCAAGACAGGGCAACTAAGGTCTTGACAGTCACTTTTCGGAATCGTAGTCATAACGGCCCCAGTACTAAACGGCCTTAACAATAATTGGTCAAAACGCCCCCAAAAAGTCAAAACGGCCAAAGTGAAAAAGTCAAAACGGCCCTTAACAAAAGTCAAAACGGCCAAAGTGAAAAAGTCATAACGGCCCTTGAAAAAACAAAAAACAAGATATAATACTTAAAAAAAAAAAAATTCATCTACACAATATAATATAGATTATGCTTATGTTGTTAATATTGAAAAGTCATAGTTATTGGTATAAATCAGTTTAAGCCTCGATCATTACCCTACTGTGTTTTCCGATTAGCGGATGTATATCAGTGGTTTTACTGTCGCAAATTTAGTTTTATTTGACGCGTTAGCGATTGTAAAACCACCCATATATGTCCGCAAATCGGAAAACACAGTAAGGTTATCCCTATTCTAATTAAATTGTTTGCTGGTTGATTTTAAATAGGAAATTGTCACATTTTTAGTAAGAATAAGCACACAAACGGCACCAGCTGGTGACGTCATTAGGCAGCCCATTAACAGACGATGGGTGGTTGGACAGTTAGCGGCTGAGACATGGATGTGTAATTTGACATATTTAATCAGGTCTCGTGATTTTACCTCCTGAAATGTTTAGTGGAGATCCAATCAGATTCGTTCTTACAAATGTGTTGAATTAGAATGTAATATCTTGATCAAAATTATTTTGTATTATTAAAATATCAGTCTTGTTAAATAAAATGTAAATTGTGTTGTATGACCTAATAAATTGTTACAGTGGTACAGTGCCCGCCTGATGCGCGGTCGGTCTAGGATCGATCCCCGTCAGCTAACCATTGGGGTTTTTTCTCGACATAACCATTTGTCCGACGCCGATATAACCGTAATTGTAATATGTTGAGTGCGTCGTTAAACAAAACAATTAAAAATATTTTTTTAAATAAATTGTTACCAATGATTCCGTTGTTTTGGTTGTTTTTATACATATTTTTTAACTGCCAGTGTGATATAGGCTATATTGATAACTAATTATTACTAATCAATGGGAATTAATTTAATGTGATAGTACCTACTGGCCGTTCTGACCAATTCTTTGGCCGTTTTGACTTTTTTCTTTGGCCGTTTTGACTTACATATTCAGGGCTGTTTTGACCGCATACCCACTTTTCGCACCCTTGTTTTGGCTACGTACACAGTAAATAAAAGATATTCAACGTTAATTTTTTGACATGATATATTTGACAAAAGGTACTTTTCATTTCTTTCATCTTTTGAAACTTAAAATTAATATTTTGTCCAGAATTATGAAAAATAACAAAATACCAACCTGTAAACAACGTCCGCTTGTTATAGAAATTTGACAGGGGTCAAGGTTAGTATACCAGTTTTTATTTTAATGTGGCGAAGCATTGAAGTAATACAGCTAATTTTGAATCTGAATGACGTCAGTATTCCAGTGACGTCACTTTTCATCTCCTTACAATAACACTAAATTGGGTACATGACGTTTCCGTATTAAGAAAGCTGAACAAATTCCAATGCAAAATTGCTATTGAAATTGTTTTGTTTGAACATGACTAATGCACCTGAATGTTTTTGAAGAAAATATTGTGATTAAAAAATTGTACCTTTTTTGAAATATGGATTTTAAGTGAAATTACAATAAGATATGCTATATTTATTGTGTACGGTAGCGTCTATGCAGAATTTTAATATGGCTGGTACTTATCTTTGTTATACAAATCGGAAAACACAGATTTAATAGACATCTTCAAAGACGTGCCAATCAAATAAATTCGTCTTTGCCTATTTAATTTATTATTAATTAGAAAATGGGAATTAATAATGCTTGATTTTCACTCGCCTTAGCATTTTTATGAGTGCGATTTTTCACACACCTAAGCGTTTTGAGGTGTGCTAATTTTCACTCGCCTTTTTTTTTCAAAAGCCAAGGACTGATTTTTGGGGCACTGTTTTTTTCATTAAAAATATACAAATTAATTGAGATAAACATTAATGTAATTTATGTGCTTGCTTTAATCAATAAATGGCAAAAGATATAAAAGGCATATTTTATTAATTAATAATACCTTTTTGGGAGTTTTATAAAGGCAATTTTAGAATTAATTAGTGAAAAAGGCTTCTTTATTCTCAGAGCAGCATGATGCTGATTAAGGCAAGATGGTGCTGGACTATTGAGGCATGGTGCTGCTCCATACTAAAACAAGCTAGGGAAAACACTAAGCCTGTTCTTCACATCTCAGCCCCATGTCTTTTTTGGTGTTTTATAAAGGCAATTTTAGAATTAATTACTGAAAAAAGCTTGTTAATCTCAAGAGTAGCATGGTGCTGATTACGGCAAGATGGTGTTAGTCTATTGAGGCATAGAAACACCAAAATTACTATTTTCAATTATGATATATGTGTAACAAAATAGATTGTAATCCATTAACGTAAACAATCAGCAATGAGGACGTAAAACAAATCCATTCTAGTAAAACAAAGTGAAGCACCCTCCAGTAAGCAGGAAAGAGTGCTTTCAGGCGCATGCATTTGCAAAAAGTATTGTAACTCGAATATGTGGTTTGTCATTTTCCATTTTTGAGGCCACTACATGAAAAACTAAATTTCTTCACTATGCACAATTAACAAACACTTCGTTTATTTGTTTTTAAAAGAAAAATCTAGTTTGTCAAGCATTCTAGTCCCATCCTTTTACCAACACCCATTGCTAACACTTAATGTCAGTTCTGATAGGTTGTAAAATGTAAAACAAATTAAGAAATTGATTCTTAATTAAAAACCTGTCAGAATATATTGAGCAGACAATGCTGTTTATATACATGTATATATGTTGTTGTTTTTTCTAACTTTAGACAAAATATTAAGTTTTAAAAGATAAAACTTTAAAAGAAATAAAATATACCAAATATTTTTTTTTTACAGTTGGATATATTTACTGTGTACAGAGCCAAAACAAGGGTGTGTAAGGTAACTGTCATTGACCATGAATTCTGACAAATCTATTAAAATTAGAAAATCCACAAATCTGGCAAGTTAGCTGTCGAGGGCAAGATAGGACCATCAGAAACTGTGCATCAACTGATAATTATATAAACTTCATCAGAGGTCCAAATTGGCAGACATTCTGTCTGGTAAGCTACAAATTCTGCCAGTCCAAATAAAAAACTGCTGGACTAAACATAATTGACTCAAACTAATGTGAATACAAATAATTACTGGACCAACAGGATGACAGGCAACAAATCTCCAGACCTGTGATGATGTTGACTAGTAGTATTTCGACCTCTATACATCTACAGGCAGTTGATTGATCAGCAGATGTCAATGTAGAAGCTGCTAAAATTAGATTAAATGCTTAAAAATTACACTTTCACATATCACAATGAATAAGCTGTCATTTGCCAGATGGCAATTGAGGTCGAAGTTGGTGAGGATATTTTATAACATTCAAACAAATACATGTAATTGCTGAACCAGCTTATTCATTTTGTTTGGCAAATATGTTATCAATGAATTTGACATTAATGCATTTTTAATCAAACTGTCAAATTATTATTAATATGTGCTATTCAGTTAAAACACTTGATATCTGGTCATTTGCAGATTGTTGGATGCTATGATGTATATATCATTGGTCAGATATGCAGCTGTCCTAGTGTGTCTGTGTGCGATGGTGGCAGCAAGTGAAGGGGAGAAGGACAAGAAGAAACTACAGATTGGTGTGAAGAAACGTGTGGATCCAGACAAATGCAAGATCAAGTCAAAGAAGGGGGACACATTACATATGCATTATTCAGTGCGTGACAGTCTTCCGTTATATTTTACCATAACAGCAAATTTGTAAATAATTATATATGAATTATAAAGTACCAAAAGCTGTATTTTAAGATACTGATTTATGCAATATTACAATGACAGTTATTTATAAACTCACTTTTATATATGTGTGTTATTTCTTTCTGAAATCATTTTATAATAATCCACATAACTTGGTATGAGTGGTTGAGATCTAGCTCAATTGATAAAGCACTTCCTTGAGATGCTTGGGTTGTAGATACTGGTTATCAAAGACTGTTGAAAAGTGCAGGTAAAAGATCCCTTGATGCTAATGGAAAATTTTTGTGTTTCCTCTAAGATAGGGTGTCAGCATTTACATCCACTAGCTAATGATTAATAACAAAAATGTGCTCCAGTGGTATTGATATACTTAGCAAACGTTTAACGTTGCTCAGTATTTATGTATGTAGAATTTAAAATGTTTTTAGCCATTTGTATTGAGTAACTTGTAATGTCTCTTGGCATTGTTTTCAGGGAAAACTAGAAGATGGTACAGAATTTGACAGTAGTTACTCAAGGAAGGAACCATTTGTGTTTACACTAGGAGCTGGACAGGTCATTAAAGGATGGGATCAAGGACTGCTCATGTATGTTATTGTTGTCTGTCCCACTTTTAATATCATTTGATGTAGATATATTCAAGGAGGTGGTAATATCATGAACATTTTTGCATCTAGATCTAAATGTACCATAATGTTTTGTAATTAACGGTTTGTCTAGTTGCATGTACAGGGAACATTTTGTTTTCAAAATCTTGATTAGCAATATTTCTAGTCAATTGAAAATTGTTTAGAAATTATTACCGTTTGATCTTTGAAACTTGTGTATCAAATTGTGATGTGATACGGAACAAAGTACATTCTGACCTAAATGTAATCTTTGTTCCAGTAACAGTTAAATCATGTGTTGCATATGATATAGATCAGTAAATTTTTCCATTTACTGGTAGCTCACTGGATAAAATATTGTGGGATCGCTAAACAATTTTAAAAGATTAAACCGTAATAATTTCTAATCAGTTTTCAACTGACTAGAAATGTTGCTAATCAAGATTTTGAAAACAAATTGGCATGTAACCTAACCTGTATACATATTTAAATATTCATTATGGACAAAGGAACATTACCAGTTAATAGGGGATAAATGTGTACACATTCAAAATTTTATTCTGATCCCATTTATATACCTTGAAATAACAATATCTTTACCTGTAACAAAAAACCCCAACAACTCATGCTCCTTCCAAGATTGTGGACAGATGGCAGTTGTTTTATCCTTGGGGTCAAAGGTGAAGTCATGCAGCCCTTTTTTTAAAATTATTAATGCTTAAATGTTACTTTGTGTATTGAGATTGTCAGCTTTTAATACAAATTTGGCTATTAAGCATTAAAAAATTATATTTGTTACTACTGACTGAATTGTTTTGCAGGATGTGTGAAGGAGAAAAAAGAAAGCTGGTCATACCATATGACATGGCTTATGGAGAGAGGGGATCTCCCCCTAAAATTCCAGGTATGAAAAATACTGAAATCTTGCAAACTGTGGTTTCTAAATCTTTTATTTATTTATGGCAACCTATAAAAAAGTACAAGTGTTAACTCTCCACAATATCCATGATGATATGGTAACAAAATATTTTACCTTTATTATTTTAACATTTCAATACCATTTTGTGTTGTTTAGCTACACCAGTAGAGCCCAAGTGATTTCCCTAGAAAAACCAAACACTTTTGAGGCATTTCCACCATTTTTGGGGCACTTGTTTTTCATTAAAAATACACAAAAATTAATTGAGATAAAGATTAATGTAATTTATGTGCTTACTTTAATAAATGAATGGCAAAAGATATAAAAGGCATATTTTATTAATTAATAATACCTTTTTGGGTGTTTTATAAAGGCAATTTTAGAATGAATTAGTGAAAAAGGCTTGTTTAATCTCAGAGCAGCATGGTGCTGATTAAGGCAAGATGGTGCTAGACTATTGAGGCATGGTGCTGCTCCATACTAAAACAAACTAGGGAAAACACAAAGCCTGTTCTTCACATCTCAGCCAGTGCCCCATGACTAAAGGTCATGGTATGTACTGGTTGCACTAAACCAATTAATTTCCAGCTGGGTAGAAGTTCGAGGTGCACCAAACTTTTGATAGAGAAGTTAACACCACAAGTCCTGTGATTGGTTATAAATGTGAGTGTGTTGGTTGTAAAAAATTTTTTTGTTTCATCTGGGCTAAAAATGTATGCAATTTTGTTTGATGTAGTACCACTATGTCAAGTAGCCTTGTGCTTGGTACCTGTAAAAAAAACCCGCTCAAATTTTTTGCGCAGCTACGCTGCTAGGGATGTTGCAGAAACATCTGATTATACTGAAAATGAACCATGAAAGGTAACCATTTTCTGCCGTTAATACTTTGAGGTAGGGGTTGTAGTACTGATATTTATGGGTCATTGTTTGGTTGATATATTGCATATAGTGTTTTTAAACACAAACATTAACATGGTTGCCTATGGGATTTGAATTGGTATAGTCCAACCTACTGACCTATATAAGCAGATATAAAAGCTACTGTGATGCTTTATGGGCAACCTAGGGAGACTTCACAGCATCAGCTAGGTCTAAATTAATGAGCTACTCTCGACTTACTAAATCAAAACCTATACTAGCTCTGGAAATGTTCCTTTTGACCGACCGTTCAAAATTGCTACCGATAAATCAAAATTGCACACCTTTTTCTCTTTGGCATATTAATTGCTCCATTCCAAATTTCATAGCACTGCCACCACCCACCCCCGCCTGCTACCGACTTTGTCGGGCTGCTAGTGCTCCCTTGCACTTGCCAGTGCAGGTAGTCCCTCCTCTCCCACCCCCACCTTTCCTGTCCTGGACGGAGAGGCTGGCCCCTGCACCCAAGACAGGCGTGCGCTACAACAGCTTGTTCTGAATGTGCACATAAAATCAAATGACATGACACATTTATCAGTGGGAAGAGCTCATGTGGCAGCAGTGGGTTTCCTGCCTTTCTTTCTCACAATCCACCAATGTTAAAATAACCATATCTTAGACGCCAAAAAGCCATATTTTAAAATGTGCTGAGGTGTCGTTAAATAAATATTCATTTTCACTGGAGGATATTGATTAATTAATCATCGGATTTTGGGTGTCATTCAGTAATTCTGGCTTATGGTTTTCAGAAGAAACCTGCTACATTTTGTCATTATCAGCAAAGAATCGTTTATATGTACTTTCTCACGGACAAAACACCATACGCCTTAAAGACAGAACATTTGAACAAATGCGAACTCTAACGATTGTATCATTTTACTTTACTTTTTCATAGTGTAAAAAGTAGTTTTTTTCTAGTTATTAGTATGGATGCTACATGTCTTATTAAATGTATTTTGTGTTTCAGGAAAGGCAACTCTAGTATTTGAAGTCGAACTCATCCAGATAGAGAGAAAAGAGGAATTATAAGCTGATTTTGTTATGGTTACCATTTATTTTGAATTGTTGTACTTGATATTCAGGTTCAAATGATTATTTCATATGTGGCAGTTGTTTATAGCACCTTTTGCTTTTAGTTTTAGTCAGAAATCACATTCCAAATGAATAAGTCTCAATTTCTTACACACTGTCATCTTTCATTATTTTTAACATTTTGAACAATTGCATGAATGTTTGCAGGATGTGGAATTTGTTGCATCAAATGTTGCAATAACTAAAATGTTACCATCTGAACAAATAACTATAAATTGTCCCACACTGTGGCCTTGTTTGTGGTGAGAAACAAAAAATGTATTTTAAAGAAAATGTTAATTTGAATACATCTTCATTGTCTGCTAATTGTGATTGGGTGAGGTTAGTATATTCATCATATGGTAAATCAAAATTAACTTCTACTTTTTAAATAAATGCTAATAAAACGGCATTTGTACCCCCATAAGTCTTACAGGCATCATTGCCATTTGATTCCTTTGACACCATGCTCACAGTCGAGGTTTGGAAATGAATTGCATTTGTGATGTGTGAAGTTATAAAAAGGAAGTATCTCACAGTAATGAATGTATCTCATATATATAATTATATGCAATCAAGAAGTGTTTACATTTTAGTATGTCAGGTTAATTTTTGTTGTAAAAGTGTATTTTTCTCTGTATAAAAGAATGGAAGGTACATGTAACAATAAAGCTATGACTGAACTTTGTATTGGTTTGTTTGAATATCTTTTAGGTTGGACAATGTTATCTAGACATTGGACCATTGACTATGGAAATTGTATACCAAAGTTATGTAAACACATGTAAGACAAAATTAGCTTTTGTACAATTGGCTACCGGTCTCAGTGGAATCATGGTTAGGCCATCGGTCAACAGGCTGGTAGGTACTGGGTTTAAATCGCAGTCGAGGCATGGGATTGTTAATCCAGATACAAACCCCAAGTGAGTGCTCTGCAAAGCTCAATGGGTAGGTATAAACCACTTGTAATGGCCAGTCATCCATAACTGGTTCAACAAAGACCATGGTTTGTACTATCCTGCTCGTGGGAAGTGCAAATAAAAGATCCCTTGCTGCTAATCGGGGAAAAAGAGTAGCCTATATAGTGACGACAGCAGGTTTCCTCTCAAAATCTCTGTGGTCCTTAATATGTCTGACGCCGTGTAACTGTAAATAAAATGTGGAGTGTGTCGTAAAATAAATACATTTCTTTCTTTCTTGTACATTTAGCCCTGTATATTTAATTTAGATACAGGTCGCTCTGATGTGTGTGTATATGACTAAAATGCCATTTTTGACTTTTGTTCTAATCCAGACAAGAAAAAGTAAAATGATAAAGATATCTGGCATTTAGCCCTGTATATTTAATTTAGATAAAGGTCGCTCTTATGTGTGTATATGACTAAAATGCCATTTTTGACTTTTGTTGGAATATTTGGCATGAATGTATATTCTCTATCTAACTGTTTCAAAATTTTCAAAATCGGGACAAATCCCTACAAACAAACACAAGTATAAAACCTTGTAAATATAATTTATTCATCTTTCATTTAATAACATATTACATTACTAAGGTAACAAATTATTAGTTATCCATCATTTTCAACAGACCACCGTAGTCATTCAGTTTCTGTACACTGGGTTTGTTTTCTTCAGTTGGTGCATAAATACATCAAGTAGGTAACTAATATTTTGTTGACAGTTGTTTATAACTATACAATGATAATATTATCAATAGTATAATCACTAAATATTACGCTTAATTCAGAGAGGAGGAAAAAGACAATATTTAAAAAATAAAAAAAAGGAAGAGAGCAGAAATTTATTTCAGTCCTTATGATTTGACACTTGATCCACCAAAGGCTCTAGTATATCCGAAATCATTTTAATGATCATAAATGAAAGTTTTCAGCATTTAAGACGCTCATCCACCCACCCCGAACTTCATATACAACATGACAATGAACAAAGGTAAATAAGCTGTCAAAACTGGAGGAAAAAATAACCAAATGTTTGATTGATCTAACAAGATCTTGGTTGACAACTACTGAATATACAAGGTTAAAAAGCATTTGAGTGGCATGTACATAGCTTTAAGATAAATGCACAGCATTTCTTGTCCTCATTATTAAATTGCATGCAGGGATGACCAATTAATAGGCAAAAGCAATGAAGAGCCCCATTACAATATTTCATTATCCAAAGTTATCATTTACTGTGTACGACTGAAAAACCCTTTTTAAAATCTGTTTTAGAAGTGAAACAAACAAAATTATGCATTTAACAAATAGAATAATAGATTATTTCTAAATAAGTTTTCCTATAAAACTGTTAAAGAATAAATATTAACGACAATCTAGCACT
The DNA here is from genome assembly GCA_016106625.1 of Dracogyra subfuscus. Classification (NCBI taxonomy): domain Eukaryota; kingdom Metazoa; phylum Mollusca; class Gastropoda; order Neomphalida; family Peltospiridae; genus Dracogyra; species Dracogyra subfuscus. The sequence goes on from JAECMU010074501.1 coordinate 38,576, forward strand.
TTAGAATTATAACTATGTAAATCATACATAATGTTAATACATCCATTATAGAGAACAAGCTATTTATTCAGGTTCCATTTATCTACATTCACATAGATATTATGTATTAAATATACTTGTAATTTCAGAAATCGTAAAAATAAATTAGCTTATGCCTTATCTACGGTAAGTAAAAATGTTTTACCCTGGACTGCTGCTTATAAAAGTTTGAGGTCCAGACTTGAGACTATAGTAACTTAGCTTATCCACATTTTAACTACATTTGTTTGACGAGATTTATTCAAGCCTCATGTCAAGAGTTTAATAAATATCAACCTGGTACTAAAGAACCAAAACTATTAATGTGCTTCACTTTCAAAGATTCAAACTACATAGACCTGAACCTGTGTGAATATATTTACATATATATTGAAGTAAAATATCCAAATAAAGATAATGAACCACAATATTCTTCATTTATGGGATCAATATTTGGATATTTAAGTTTTACAAACACTATTAATACACATATGCATATATATTTTTTGAATATCCAAAGTTTGATCCAAAGTTTGCATGGTGTAATAACCATTTTATTATGATCAAACTGGAACGTAAACATATTTAAGGAGAACACTTTAAAAAGCTGTTTAGTGGGGTAAAAGGAAGACTCAAAGAATGTCTTAATGCATCGTTTAGTGCAATGCTGAATAATTGTTTTTGTCTTATTTGGGTAACAAACTTTGGATAGTCGTAGCATTATTTCAAAAAGCTGTGTATGAATAGGTTACTTACAATCCATAATGGTAGGTCATCACTTAAATCTCCAAGGGAGACCTGCATACCGTGACAATAATAAATTACACCAAGTAAGAGGAATTATAAAGAAATAACCTACATTTAGTGTATGGTTCATTTTTAACATGCATCAGTCATTTTTATTAAAAGTTCACAAAATAACTGACATGATTCATTACACTGACATGCAAATGGTGAGCTTATTTTAAATAACGGTCATCAAATCATAAAAAAGCACAAGTCAATCATTCATAGTCATGCATATCCATTCTGTAATAATGTACATGTACAAAAACAAGCAGACAAAAATCCCACTTGTGTTAAATGTGTTCAGCTTTTACTAGGTTTGTCATTCGTTTCGTAGCTTCAACATTCAATACAGAATGGGCGACTGATCTTAGATGGAATATTTAATCAAGAAGACAGATGGCCTCACATGAAGATAGTCAACTGACCTAGCAAGTTTGCACATCTAAGCTTCACACTGGAACAGTCATCACATCACATCCCCTCATTTTACTCTATCAACATACTTTAAAATTCAAGAGGCTTTATGTTGTTTTAAAGAATAAGGAAAATAAAATAAAAAATTAAAGGAAGCACACAAAATAATATATACAAAATTGCATATACAGTTAAATGTATCTTTCATTGCTTTTTAACAGTAGCAATCTAATCAAATTTAGGCAAATAGAACATTTTGAAAATAAGGACTGCAAGATTACACACTAAGCGTACATATTTTCTAAGTAAACAAAATTTATTTTTTAAAAACCCTAACAATTCAAAGCAGATAGTTAAACACACATGCACACAAACACACACAAATTCACATCATAGAAAAATGCCAAAATTTAAGATTCCATGAAACATCACTCTTTCAAGAGACTTAACAGACTATTAAATGGTTTCTTCAACGAACCATGGGAAACGAGCAACATGCTGTGAATATTAAATGAAACAGGAGCTACAGTGAATAATTTTTCCATAATGTTTCAGTACCAATAACATCATTTTCTACCCACCCACACAAAAAGAAGAAAATCCACTGTAAAATTAGCTAGCAGTGTATGAAAAACAACAGGAAAAAAAAAGAAGAAAAAATAAGGTTTCCCAATTATATTTTTTTACTGAATTATTTAAGATACAGCTGTAAATTGTTATGTATTCATACTGTCGACATACTGCAAACATCCACTATCATACATACATACTAGTCAACCAGCATAATCACACAGTGCAAGCTGTGACATCAGTGTATCAAGAAAAATTCTTAATAAGGCCAAACTAATTAATAAACAGTGAATTGACAAAAACTGTCTTAATAAAAAAATTCATTACACCCGTATCCGTATCAAAAAATGTGTTAAAAAACTTCACACAGATTCATTACAATGATCCTGGTATGATGCCAATTTAATACTTGTAAGTTATAATTTAATAAAGTAGAGTTATAGCATAAAACATTAATTGGAATTATGAATATGGTCATTTGCATATTAAAATATGTTCTTTAAAAAATACAAATACATTTTGTATTATATAATGTTCTTAAAACACTATTTAATGATTTTATTTGGCCTTAAAAAGTAAAAGCAATTTCTAGACATTTAGTTCACGGACTACGGTAATTAAGCTACATGTATGTGATAAATTAATATTAATAAAAAACAAAGTACAAAACAAATAAAAGCCATAGTTGATGCATATGCCACACCATAAGAGAACAACTTGCAGTCTATTCCAGTGCCAAGTAGTTCAAAGGAAGGTGAAATTTTATCCAGAAGCCAGAGATTATTATTGTGTGTTTTTTTTTAATATACTGAATGTGAATCATTTTTAGAAATTCAAAAAAAACTGTTTTAAAATGATCACTCATGCTGACTGTTCTTTAAATATCTTATTAGAAAATGTATTTAGTTTTGTCATTTAATTTTCACCAGTAGCGGATTTAATTAATTTATGTAAATATTTTGCCCTGGTTTAATTGAAACTAAGGTTTCTAGTTTTGAGCCAGTACAAGATATTTACATGAACCAAGGTACACAATAGAACCTCACATCTTTTTTAAAGTTTAATATCTTTCTATTTTTAAAAAAGCAATCTATATAATATTTTTGTTTGTTATTTGTATAGTCAGACCTCATTAAAATGTTGGGGAAATAAAAATGTACCTCAATTCACATTCTCAGATCATAATCGTAACCAGTTGTAATTATTTTCTCACAGTACACATATTAATGACAACAGAAAAATCTGGCCACTTGTTATCAATGTGATGCACACCAGGTAACTTGGCCATCTGCTATTTGATAGTCTTGTACCAACACAAATGTTTGGAGACAGCTTTTTCACCAGGTATGTACACAGAAGTTCCTGCTGGTGGTGTGCATTTAAAAACAAATTATGATAAAAATGGACGGAATATATTTGTTAAACAATTTCTTTCTCACTACGGGTCTGGGACATTTGAAAGGGCAATGTGTCAATTGATGTCTGCATGGTGCATCAATAATGGAACCTTATGTTGCGACTTAAGACAGCTTTTTCCCTATAACCTTAAAAAAAAAAAAAGTGTAATTATTTATGCATCAACTGTGCATGAATATAGCATTTCTTATGAGGTAGTATTTTGTTTACGAAAACTATGCATTTGATACCACGAAAAACTCTAATAACAAAGTTACTTTGGGACAAATGTGGCCATTGTAATGAGGTCTGAATATATATATACAATTACAAAATTCCTATAATTGCATGTTAATATTTACAGTATTCTCTCATCAGTAATGCCAATATGTTTATAGTATAAAGTTGGTTAAACTAAACACAGCTTAGGGTATCATTATTTCATGATCTAGCCTTGTTTTGAATGCCAACTTTAAAAATTTAAGATAGGCTTCGGCATACAAAATCTTATATAGTTCCATAAATACATAACAACATGGTAGTACCAGCATACCAAGAAGTCAATGAAGTCTGTATGTGATAAAAGTAAAAGTTAGCAAAATCATCTACACAATACATTTCACCATGAAACACTGTGCTTATCCAACAAAAACTTGGGAGGTAGTTTATTTGCTCTGCCTCCTGCCTCTAAATGTTATCTACAAGTACCAATGTGTGTAGCATTGTGTCTAAAAACGTAGGCCATTGCTATCGCATCTCCGAAACATATTGCTATAGACAATACATCTGTTGTCCACCAGGCATTTGCTGGTAAAAGATGCTGCATTAACGAGCACTAACTCCAACAATAATCCTGCAATCGTCCTGAACATCTAACAAAAAAATACAGTGCAATGATTATGCATCTTATAACACCCCAAAAAGCTTGTATGTAAGTTGTCTTTTCATTTTTGCTTTTATTATAATGAAGACAACTTGAGATTTTGGTGTGTTTTTGGTTGCTACTGTATAGTGTGAACAATCACAAGTCAGTATCCAGGCGACGGAAAGATGTTCCAAGATGTCGAGTTGGTTTGATCATTTTCTCACGAGCCTTCTCTCGCCCGTCTTCCTTATGATCAAAGTTACAGTTATGTAGTTCAGGTAGTCTGTGTAGTGGGCAGAATATCAAACCTGCAACAGAATGATAAAGCTGAGACAAATTGTTAATTAGGAAGCCCATCATAACCACCCAGTCATAACCAAGTTAACAAACTAAAATAAAACAAACATTCTGAAATAACCACTAAAGCAATACATTCAACTTATTTCCGTACTTTTATCCAATTAAGGTTCAAGCACACTGTCCTGGGCACACAGCTCAGTTATCTGGGCTGTCTATGCAGGTCAGTGGCTAGTTGTTAGCGAGAAAGAAGAGGGTGTTTGAGTCGTTAACCATTCGCTCTGGGTGGGAGCCAGTACTGGGCTACAAACCCTGTACCTACCAGCCTGTAGTCCAATAGCTTAACCACAACACCATTGAGACCAGTCAAAGCAATACATGACCTCTTCTGGTCAGGTCAGAGAGATTAGCGTGCACATTCAGAGCAAGCTGTTGTTCTGGGCAGGAAAGGGGTAGGCACGGCTAAGGGGGGACTGCCTGCACAGTCAGGTGCAAGGAAGCTCTTGTAGTCCCGACTGTGGTCGACAACAGGCGGAAGGGTGGCTTGGTGTTATGGAATTTTGAATCCCGAAGGATGAGTCCAAAGAGAAATGGTGTGCATTTATAAGAAGGAAATTAGGCACAATTTTGAACGGTCTACCGAAATAGTAAAGAAAGGATTATAATGAGGCCAACAAATTTTCATATAGATTGCCTAAGTTCAAGAGCCATAACTCTGTCAAAATTGGGCAAATAATGAAAATTGATTTGTAACTCTACATAATAAAGCCATGCACTAAGTTCCAGCTAAATATCTCGAAGCACTGTGAAAAAGAAGAACCTATATGTGGCACAAAGCCTATAATGGTGACAAAGTCTATAATCCTCTGTAGAAATGAAAACCTATACTGAGCCCTGTAAAAATGACATTTTGACTACTAATAATATAACTGCTTAAAACTAAATATTGTTTGTTTGTTTTAATATCAACTGAACACTGCTATTAAAATTTTGCTATCACAAGGTGTAGAATGCAAGAAAAAGCTGCTACAACTTAACAGCTACATTTTTAATCAGCTCTGGATGCAGATGTGACACACAACAGCAGTGACATCAAAAGTAATATAAAATACCCTTCTCAAAAAGTTACATAATATACCAACCACATCTACATCGTCCTATCTCTCTTTGAGCTAGTTCCATCTTGGTGCTACACTTGTAACATCGTTTCTTGTTCTTTTGAACAACTGCAACTTTTTGAGGTGATTCTTCATCCAGAACAGAACTGTCTCTATACAATAAAAAATCTCAATCGTTATATTTCAGTTTGAAAATGCTTTTAACATAAATTTGATTTTTATTCTCTCTAGGTTTTCAAACACTACAGACACAGAAATAAAAGAACTGATATAAGATTCACTAAAAGAAATGTATATATATTTTATTTATAAACTATTTTTGTTTAACTTGCACATTAATATGTTAAACATCAGTTACTTGATGTCAGACATTTGGTAATTTTTAGTCTTAGAGAGGAAAGCCATTACATTTTTCTATTTGCAAAAAAGGATATTTTATATGCACCATCCCACAGACAAGATAAGACATACCACAGCTGTTGATATATCAGACATAGTACAATAGCTGGAATGAGAAATAGCCCAATGGTACACTGATGGGTATCTACCCTAAATGAACCATGCACCAGGCGAGCACTTTACCACTGGGCCACTATATTTTATCTCCAGATTACAAAAAAAAGTTTTGAAGTTACTCTCAATTTACAGTCCACCATATTAGAAAGTCAGAAATATTAAATTATTAAAAAAACTTCACAAAAGGATTTAATGCTTTCACTTCAGCCACTGGACTGATAACCACATTTAACTCTGATATCCAATATAGTCAAACCTGTGTTAAAAAATACCTCATGGTAACAGGGTTTAAGATAACATTCAAACTGACCTGAACAAATTTAAGAATAATTCATAATATTGTTTTCTTGAACATTAATTCCAAAACTGTTTCCAGTACCTCTGCTATTTTGTATTTTGTTGGCTAAGGCAAACTGAATTTGACTGTACTTTTAAAATAAAACTGCCAACCTTATTTTGAATCTAATATAAACTGTGAAGGGATATTAGAAAGTAGTCTCTATAGAACAGATAGATGCGCAATACAAGTAAATCTGTACCTGTTAGATTATTAAGGTGAATTATATGTTTTAACTCTTAATTGTTATGGTATGTATGGGCATTAAAAAAATCATCTGTTAATTACACCAGCAGTACCTTTTTGTACCCTTTGCTTCTTCAGAAACTGATGGATTTTGAATAGTGTCATTATTAACAGAAGTGTCTTTAGTCACAGAAGCTGATATATCTGCAGTCTGAGAACTGTCCTCAGCTTTTGTACACAGTTTGTCTGGTGTTGCTATATCACTTAACACACTGGGGTTGCTGTCGGGAACAGCATCAGTGTCCCAGGAAACACCGGCATGGGAACTAACTGTTACATCCTTTGAGCCGTTGTTTCCTTTCTGAACATGAATGTCTTCACTGCCATTCTTTGAATTCTTCTTGCCAATATTATCCTTGGCAGACCTGGAAGTGTGCGGTGATGGCTCCATTGATGTACAGTAAGATGAGCTGTTACTATGAGAAATATTTGGTTTTCGTGGATCTATATTCAAGAAAAAAAGAAAAGAAAAATAAACTGTTCAGCATAAATGAACCATAAAGTAACATGTACATAAAATGGTTAAATACAATTACTCAACAAAATACAACATATAAAAAGGAAAAGCCAAATTTAATGTGGTTAAGTCACTGGTAAGGCTGATTGGTAAACTATATGTGGGACGGATGGACAAACAAGACAAAAGGATGGAAATTAAATCTATAGTTCTGTCTGAACTGGTAGTGGACTAACAACTAGCAAAATTAGACACAGCAAATAGTCTAGCGATAACCCCAGTATCACTACATGTACATTTAGCAGCAAGAGGTTGGTGTTTTTATGTGACCCATTAAAGCCAGGACAGTATTTACTATAGGTATTAAAATTCTAAAACATTAGTTGGAATGACAACAAAAACCAATGTAAACTGCAAACATGGCAATCATTTATGCACATAGCTAAATATACATAATATCCATGTCACTTAAAACAGAAAACAATGAGAATGTTGTTTCATGATTGTTGATAATTTGTCTATTTAAACAGGTTCAATCTTTCATTTGATAAAAAAATTGTTCAGCCCCACTTTTGAGAGAGAGAAAAAAGAAATATTTTATTTAACAACACACTCAACACATTTTATTTATGAGAGTGGAAACCTGCTGTTGCCACTTCATGGGCTAATCTTTCCAATTACCACCAAGGGATCTTTATTTGCACTTCCCACAGGCAGGATAGCACAAACCATGCCTTTGTTGAACCAGTTATGGATGACTGGTCAGTGCAAGTGGTTTGCATCTACCCACTGAGCCTTGCGGATCACTAACTCAGGGTTTGGAGTTGGTATCTAGATTAAAAATCCCATGCCTCAATTGGGATCCGAACCCAATACCTACCAGCATGTTGACCAAAGGCCTAACTGCGATGCCACAAAGGCTGGTAGAGAGAGAGAGAGAGAGAGAGAGAGAGAGAGAGAGAGAGAGAGAGAGAGAGAGAGAGAGAGACTGGTTGCTAGCTAACATATACATGTAGTTGAGGCATACTCTGTATGTTAATATGTTTTAGAAATTAATTAAGTAAAATTTGAAATACTTTATACAAGTCACCACTCTTTACAGATCACCATTATTGTAGTTTTCAAAACACTCTTTGTTTTTATAACACAACATTACCTGTCTCCCTGGGTTCCTTCCCTTTGCTGATGTCAATATCCTCTGCAAGAACAGAACAGAGGACAGATTAGGTTACTTCATGTTCAAACTCATCAGTCCTATTGAGTGACAGTGGACAAGTAAGAAATGGGACTTTGTGTCAGCCTAGATGTGATGAGCTACAGCAATAGAAAAAGAAAATAACAAAGAACCTCTGATGGTACGAAAACCTGAATTGTTGTCGGGAGACCACATGCCTTGGCTATACTTCATGTAATGGAATAATCAAGTCCTTTAAGTGCTTAATTAACTGTGGTAGTACGTGTAGTTTATTACAGGTTTCATTCTATGTGTTTTAGTTCTAATAATTAACTCATGTATCTATGATTCTATAAAATATTTCTAGCATTTCTAAATTTTATGATCATTAGGCATCACTTCACATTACCTGCCATACCTATGAACCAAAACTCCATAAGCAACCCATCTAAAAAGGTAACCATGGTACAATGGGAGTCCCTGTTATGTGTTCAAGCAACTTGATGACTAGGTGGTTATACATGTACTACTACTAGCATTGGGAATCATTTGGAATTTTATCATTGGTTATAACTGGTTTGCAACTTTCAATTACACAATCTGACAGAACTGTATGAACAAAAGAATAATTTGAATTATAAGGACCATGCACCTGTTGCCATGTTAAGCTGGATCTAGATCATATTAATTTTATCTTTAATAACTATGTATTATCTTTTTCTTTACGCAGACATGAAAACAAATACCAAAAGCAACATATTTACATCAATTCCATCATGAAAATTGGAGAAACAATTAGTCCACACAATGGATAATCACATTGGAAGAGACAAACCAATCAACTCTTGATTATAATCAGTCATTGGAACATCACACAGTCATATTATATATGTATAAGATTGGAATGAATAGAAAAAATCAAACATTATAATTTTTCCATTATAAATTTATACCAAATGGTAAATAGGATATAAAAACATCAAACAAAATCTAGTCTCAGGACTGAAATACAATGTAAAGTAAGAGTGTGTGTGTGTGCATATGTGTGTGTATGATTTGTCACAAGTATTTCTTAATATGAAAAATATCAAACAAGACTGTTAATTGCTTTGACAAATACTAGTTGTTATTTTACATATTAAAAGCACAAACAGCAAATTCTACATACTTCTAAGATTAGTTTGATGTCACAGATTTTAAACAAATCTTTTAAAACGTTATGCTCAGGTACACAGGTCTTGTTGGCTTGTAAGCAAATGATCCATCCACTTGCAAATTTGCATACCATTATTTACCGGGTTAACAAAGTAAATTATCACATGGGTTCATGACACGGATAAGTTATAGGATACACACACACACACACACCTCCTCAATTCCATAAACCTCAATCTACATTATTCTAATATAGAAAAGTTAAAATCTTAATTTATCAATCCAACAAAAATGAAAAAGTTAACGATGTATTTAAGAATTTAAGACTAAGTGTGGCATGCATAAACATGCCTTTTATTGTAATAGCTGAAACATGCTAACAGGTTTTACTAATAACTTAATTATCTGCCATCTACAGGGTGTGCACTTTACGGTCGCCTGATTGCCAATAGCGAGTCAAAATAGCATAGGGCAAGTCAAAACCAATCATGTGTTGCCCGCCTGGCAACGGTAAATTTCCGCATATTGTATTATGTATCAAAATACAAATAACTAATTTAAGAGATCAGAAAGTTAATTTCTATTTATTGTTTTCAACTGGTTTCTTATTAGTATCTACGCAACCAAACCCATATAGGACATAATAGCAACCAATCTATCAAACAGTCTAAAACATTTGGAATGCCTCGGCCGGTTTTGATTTTGTATTCGGAAAACCGTAGGTATCCGTAGGTTCAATCGGAATACCTCGACCATGTCCATCTACTTTCCATTTAGTTACAATTGGAACAAATTGTCACATTCCGCTATGCTATGTTTTGCAGAAAGATTTTGTTTATGAGCCTGAGGTTACATTGTGATGATGATAACAAGTTTAAGTGTCCATATACCACTAGGGTTTTGAACATATTCATCCCGAGTCTTGACTTATGAGATCGGTTGCCTGA
>JAECMU010074527.1:456-11452 GCA_016106625.1 Dracogyra subfuscus
TAACATTATGAAAAGGCACTATTGAAAAATTGCACACGGTTCACATGGACCATAATATAATAGTGCTACAACAGGGACGCTGGCATAATAATAATAATGTTTTTAAAACCTAAATAAATTTGTAAAAAAACAAACAAAAATCCTAAATAAAAGGGGCACTTCTCAAATTTGAGGTGGGGTCTGGACCCCTTGGACCCCCCTCTAGATCCGCCCCAGTCCTACATACATTCACTATTGAAAATAATGCCTTGCGTCCTTGTTCTGTGTACGTGCAAATTTACAATTATAGAAAAATAAAACGCCAAGATAAATAAATTCATTTACAACCTCCAGTTTACATCCATTAAAATACCACTTCTCATTATCTCGTTATTTACCTCCTTTTCTATAAACCACAATTTTAACTTTTATTTGTATTGACAGTTAAATCCCAGTCTTGGGTATAAATAAATAGACAGGACAGCACCTTCCACGACCCTTAATATACCAGTCGTTTGGAAGTGGTTGTCACGGAAAAGAAATCAGAGAATAGGTCCACTGAGGGGGATCGATCCTATGACCACAGAAGCCAGCACTCTACCGACAGAGCCGGATTTCGTCTCATTTCAGTGCTTAATGGGACATTCCTGAGTTTGCTACAACGTTTTAAGATGTTATCGACTAATAACATATTTCTACGATTAAACTTACATATTAAATATATTTTCTTGTTTAGAATATGAGTGGCTCTATATTAAATGTGTTTATGATCATTCTAATATTTGTACTAGGTTAAATTTCATTTTATTTCCTGAAAAATATTTTTTGTACCTACGAAATTATTTCAAGACGAAATCCAGTTTGGGCTTCTTACAAATATTAAGACGACCAGAAACGCATTGAATACACAGACATTGATATTCTAAACAAGACAATATATTTAATATGTAAGTTTAATCGTAGAAATATTTTATTAGTTGGAAATATCTTACAATGCAGCAACTCAGGAATGTCCCTTTAACATCAGTGTTTGTACAGTGTAAGTTTAATGTTATAAAGTGGCGATACTGTCCGTAAACAAGTAACAACAGCTACAACGGCATGGTATCCCTTTAAGTCAAACATAACTACCAATACAATTATATACAGTACCGGTATATACGTAGTACATTTTCACGCATTTGCAATTCTGTTTTATACATTTCTATGTATTTCCAAACAACCAGAAAGATAATGGAAATACTTTTTTGACTTCTTCTGTTGAACCGTTTGACGAGTGTAAAATGTTTCATTTGTAAAAACAAATTTATTCGCCAATAAAGTCTAAAATATGTCTTTGAAGGAAAATATAAAAATGTACTATGATTTTATAAAAGACACATGCCACTCGGCGTAAATCAAATCGCTTTTTTTCCAGGCCGGTACTCCACATCTTTTAACAGGGGAGGGTTGTTAATCTACGCTTGTCAGCAGCGAAATGCAATAGTCCATATTACCGAGAGAAAATATTTCTTTAGCACTGAGAATATTTACGACATGATAATACGGTAAACCGTCGAGACAGGGCTTTTGCCGAGATGCGGCGCAAACCTTTGATGTGAAGAGATTTCCAACTTCTCGAGTATTCTACAAAATATACGAGGCGGGCGTTTTTCGTTCTCTCTCTCTCTCTCTCTCTCTCTCTCTCTCTCTCTCTCTCCGATCTCGTTGATTATCAGTGTATATGTTCTGGGGGCAGGTTTGATAGTAACTAAATGACTTGCCTGGGAGCGAGCGATCCATCACTCCTTGCTGCAGGTCTGCCCCCGGCGACGTATCGAAGCACTTGGGACGCACGGCGTACCGTAAGAGAGAAACCAGCAGTCATCAGCCGTGTGTCAATTAGAACTGAAATTACAAGCTTTTTTAGTGATTCATTATCACATTTCTGACACAAATAAAAACACCCATCTCATTGCCCTGTAATTTTCGCGGCAGTTTGTTTGATATAAGGTTTTTCCAACAAAAACAATGGTTTATGCTAGACATAAGAATTAGGATTTTAATTTGATAGGCGCCAAATATAGTCGACTAATAGCAGTCAAACGTATGTTCAAACAAACTAGTAAAGTACATTTCTTACTCTTGTACGTTTTGTCTAGTATGAACATTCTATAAATTATACAGTGAATCAAAGTGAAAATATTTATTTCTAAAGCAAGAAAAGTGGTTTAAACTTGTTGGCAAATTAATGAACACATAGTGACTTTTATTTCTTCTTTCTTTCTTTTTTTCTTTCCTTTTCTTCTTTCTTTCTTTCTTTCTTTCTTTCTTTCCTTCTTTCTTTCTTTCAAAAACATTCAGTCCTGTTCATATTTTATGTTACTCAACTATATCATTGTCATCAGTTATGTATGTCTCATGGAAGATGCTTAGTTGGAAAACGTATACCAAATCCATTTGTTTTTAAAAGCAATATAAACAGTTGTTTCTATCAGTGGCTTAAGTAATAGTTAATAGTCGCTTACAAATAAAAGTGCTTTGGAATTGGCCAACAAACCCTTCGACCACCTCTGCACTTTACAGCGACACATATTTTATACAATAAAATGTTTTATGAACTTGAGAAAAATTGGAAGTTCAACCAAATACTAGTATATAGCTGACACCAATTTTAGTAACATTATTTCTCTCGTGTTTTAATCAGCTGGAAAACAAATTTAGTGAAAACGTTTCACGCTCACATTGTTGAAGTATACCATAAATAAATGAATGTTTAACGACACCCCAGTATATAAAACAAATAACTCGGTTATTGGCTGTCTGGTAACTATATGATTGAATCTCAACAATATAACGCGAAAAATAATTTAATAATGTAAAACATAATTAAGATAATCCGACAAACTCAGTTTATCATGTCACGTTAAAAAGTAGAATGGTATTAATGGAAGAGTTGTGGATTTCCCAAACTTTAAAACAATAACTGCTCTTTACTTTGTGAAAATAAAATTTGAAACTAAAATTGCTTTTCGCTTTTATTTATTTATTTTATTTACTTGATTGAAACATATATTATTGAATATAATATTAAAAATGAATGAGCATAAGTTATGTAACTTACTAGGCCCTCTTCTAATTACAAATTAATTTTTATTTATTTATTTATTATTTAGATAACAGGCCAATATATATATTATAATATTTGTATTTTTTAAAAGAATGATTTCAGGAAAAAAATGGTGAGAAAACAAAATTACCCGAAATCCAAATATATTATTTATTTATTTTGTTTGTTGTTGTTTTATTTTTGTATATTATTATTATTTTTATTTTGCTTATTTATTTAAAAAGTTTTCCAAGGAACTCTAAGATATAGCGAAAACACCTAGTGCCACAACATCCCAACAAGGAGGACCCATCAACTAGTCAAAGGCATCATTATGGCGTATAAATTCTGTCTCAAACTTCTGGTAATTAATTTTAACTCTTCCAATTTCTGTCAGTGGCTGGTGTAAATATCCCAAACACCGTGCCAAATCAATTACCAAGTAGTATGGCCGCGCAAAACAAGTGCCAGGTGGCCTGGCGCATGCCGGGAAGTCTTATCGAGTCTGTGGACAGCACTGCGAGAAGCCCCGCCCCAGTGGGCGGTCTCTGATCAGAATCTAGCCACGCCCTCCTTGGCTGTCGGCTACTGCAGGTTTCCAAAGCCGATCTTGTCACCTATTCTGAGCGAATACAGACCACTATCTGGGCGACCTGCGATGTTTACATATAAAGAAGTAGGTTGTCGTAGAGACTGAAAACATCTTCACGATTGAATATAACTGGGACGAGGTGTGACTCGGAAGAGGTGACACATTTAAGACTATTAGTGCTAACTTTTGCAACATTTAGCGGGGACCGTTCCGCCGCATGAAACACAGCCAATGTAGCAGATAGGAGGTGCGTCATTATTTTCGCATTTTATCCAGATACGTTTTGATGATTGGACGAACCCTGTGTGGACCATCTGGGCCAGATTGACTTTGACACCTCTGTGAGGGGGTACGAAACGAAATCCAACATGTGGTCCGTGATCTGGGCTAATTGGTGTCTGTAAATCTACTAGGATACGACCGAGTGTTCACACTCCCCCAAACTCGGTGTTCGTATTGGAGATATCTTATTCCGATGGAGAACAAGTCGGAAGATTGACGCAGCTATAAAATATGAAATCGTTTATCCTTATAACACTTGCTTGACACAAGGACTAGCGGAAAGAACAGCAAGACGAGAGGGAACAAAAATCAAAGAAAGAAGATATTATTAATTATTCAATTCAGCATTTTGAATACAATACGATAAAAGGAACTAACAACCGCCAAAGATTCGGAATCACCAATCAAAGACAAAGACAGAACGGAGTTGTGAATTTTTGGAATACAATTTGACAGTTAAAAGCCATTGCGGCTTGGTGAGCGGTTTGGAGTGTAAGTGTTAAATCGGCAATGTCGACATCGAGCGGGGTATCAGACTCAGAGGATAGCTGCCACACGGAGTACGAACCCATCCACCGCCTGGCCATGATCCGGGTACATCCACCCCGCAACCCCAACAAGCCGTTCACGTCGTTCAGCATCAGCGACATCCTCGCCAACTCCACGACGCAGCCACACAACACCTATGCTGCCAACAGCGCCAAAATCGTCCGCCCCTGGGCGTCCGGGATCGACAGGGACAGCGACAACTCCTCCGACGGCGACGAGGAGATAAACGTCGATGACGATGATGACGACGAACCACCGCCGTCGTCGCTGAAGTCGATGGGGTTGGTGTCGCCGCTGGACGCGTTGATGGAGATGGCGAACAAGACGTTCGAAGGACTCGAGTCGACGGAATCAGCAGGTATTGTTCGTTGGTTCACTTTGTCGTTTACTGTCTTCTTTACACACCACGTCCCCGTGTACCTGTCAGTATAAAAACATACCACACTAACACAGCCCTGTGGATCACTCAGCTTACAGATTAAATAAATGTTATTGTCTAGTACATCGGTATGTATATATTAGAGGCGCTTTTAATCGTCTAAACGTTTCTAGTAGCTCAAATATCATTTTCTTTCCCAATTTTCTTTTCGTACGTACAAAATTACAAGCAGGGAAAATCCAATTAGAATTAGTACAAACATTACAACAATCAAAAACACTTTGTAAATGATTGATATTCTATGTATTAACTCTGTTCTAAATATTTATTGTAGTCTTTCTTCCGATTTGACTGTATCTCCTCTGTTAATTTGTCTTGCTTTGTGTTTTATGGTATTTACTTTGTTTCAAATGTTTGTAGTAATAGTAGTCACCTGTAGGGTAGTAATGGTTGTAATTAAGAGAGGGCCTCGTAAGTTGAATAACTTGTGCCCAGTCCTTTTGTGTATTATATACAATACAATATGGTTCAAACAATGCAGACACTGATAATCCGAACCAAACATATATAATATAGTTAATGTGTAATTTGAGTCTGCAAAAAAACTTATTGATCGAGAAAATCTTCCAATGACAGCAAATTAGAATTTTACAGATAATAGCATATTTTACAGATAATAGGATAAGAAACAACGAGATTACAAACGGCCATAAACAGACTGATTGCTTCACTGATTAACAACATGTTATTACATAAAATGTATATCTTCAAATGAACTGGGCACACGTTGTCTAACGTTGCTACGATCGTTAATTACAAATAGCATTACAATATTTATAAACGACTGCAATTATTTTCAGAGAATGGAAATATTTCAACAACAAACAACAACTTTAAATGAATTTAAAATATTGTAAAACAAACATTTAAAGATATGAAAGGAAACAACATCAAAACACTAATCAGAAATAGTGGTTCATTAGTATTCAGAATTCTTACTCAGACAAATAATTAATTCCTCACATTCTATTTGATTATATTGTTTGAAAATTACAGTATTGTATTTTATATAATATAATATGCAAAATATCTCGAATAATAAATATTAATTATTAAATAAGCCCAATGATCCTTGAAAGTATGCATGCCAATACGCAAAACACACACGCACACACATGCGTACGTATGCACCAACAGTATTTTTAGTAATATCGTTTCTTACAGGCATAATAGGTAAACGTAGAAAACAGTTATGAATATTATAAACAGAAATAAAATCATAATAACATTTTTTTTTTTTAAATAATATATTTTGAATTAAAATAATACATAGACAAACACGAGCAATTTGTGTATCATAGTTTAGATGTCTTAGTTTCGTTATACATTTCCGTAGCTTCCCTATAACAGAATCAATATTACGAATTAACTTTTGTATGTAGTGGGTAAAATAATATTCTTATGTTTTTGACATTTATCGCTCAGTTCTGTATCCTGGAATGTAGAAGTAATCCTTTTTTGTTTGTTAGTTGCCACTCATCTTCAGATACGGTAATATATAATAAACATTCATATTTATTATTACGTATGTTATGTGGGGGTTTTTAATGAGCTAAAAGTTACATAAAATCATACCAGAAAACCATGAATATTCATTACAATTCATTGTTCAAATACATTCACATAATATGTTAGTGAATCATTTAGATTAACATTTCATTCTCAAAAGCAAAACCAAAAAATGAAAAGAAAATGGATTCTTCATTTTTATCATATTTTGAAAAAAATAAAGAAAGAAAAGACTCCAAAAATTATTTCCTTAAATAATATAAGTTGAACTGTTTGATTAATTATTTAAACTAATGACATAATTAATTAATATATTGAAGAAATAATAAACAAATTACAAATAAAAACAAACTAATTGATGTAAAAAGATAGATGAAATCCATTACTACTATAATATTGCTTTGTGTAAACTGTTTAATAATTATTGTAATAAATGCAATAGTGTTTAAAAGTGAACACAAATCATCCCATGCGAGTTATGCGAGGTTTTCATACGTAACATCATTTTCATATAAAATTAAATGATGTCAAATTAAAGACTTTAGTAAAACGTTTATGATGAATGAGATTATCGCATGCAATAAACTGTAAACTCTGCAACTAAAAGTATAAAATAACATGTAAGTATTAAAGTCAATAGACTAATTATTAGCCATAATACAATATTTTTTGCTAATATAGATTTTTTTACCGTTAAATTACAAATTATGTACAACTTCATCTTGTATTAAATAAGAAATTTCATGAATCTAGTGTGTCGTGCTGTTATTTATTTTGCTGAAAATGCTTCTTTAAAATTTTTTTTTAAAAATTCCAAAGTTGTCAACCTCGGGAGCCAGGGTGAATGACACTGAACGTCTTAAATGTAAGCGTGTGAACTCGAACCCACGCGACATGTGCAGCCCAATATATGTTCAATGCAATCGTGTTAAGTGTGGGAATATACTCTGTTTCCAAAAGATGTTTATATCGAAATATTTAGCGTACATTTGTTTGTCTTCATTACCATAGTAATCGCTATTGGAAGTATTCAGTACAATTAGGAAAAAAAAGGAGAGAAAACAATACTAACAACAACAATCAACAACAACAATATTTCGTAAATGTGTATGTTAAAGTATTAACAATATACATTCGAATAATATACCATTTGTAATATATCCATGAAATCACTGGCAATATAACAAAGCCGTTTTACA
The DNA here is from genome assembly GCA_016106625.1 of Dracogyra subfuscus. NCBI lineage: Eukaryota > Metazoa > Mollusca > Gastropoda > Neomphalida > Peltospiridae > Dracogyra > Dracogyra subfuscus. Next base: position 8,094 of record JAECMU010074527.1, read on the forward strand.
CGATATATTCTGAAAATCGGGTATCTTATGACGAGTCTGTAAAAACCTTTATTGAACTACGTCGTTTACAAACACATGATTTTAAAAAACGACAATAGATTTATCTTCTTTTGTTGTCTGCCCATCATTAACCCTAATAAATCCAATTTTTTCCAATTATAACTTGCTGAGGTTTCATTCGTTCATTCATTCTGTCTTTTCTCGTTTCTTTCATTCATTCATTCATTCATTCATTCATTCATTCATTCACTCAGTCGATCGCTCAGTTATTCATTCGAAGCACTCGCTTGATGCGTGGTCGGTTTTAGGATCAAGCCCCATTTGGTGGGCCCCTTGGACTATTTCTCGTCACAGCCAGTGAACCATGACTGATATATCAAAGGATGTGGTATGTGCTATCCTGTTTCTGCTAGTAATGAACAAATGTAGCGGGTTTTCTCTCTAAGAAAATATGTCAGAATAACCTGATGTTTGACATCCAACAGATGATGATTAATAAATCAACTGTTTATAGTGGCGTCATTGAACAAAATAAACTTTAATTTTCATTCATTCGATCGACATGCGGGTACAGACGAACGTGTTAACCGCCTGACTACTTCAGCCTGTGTTATGAATATCAGTAACAAGCTTATACGGCGATCATAAAACCAGGATTAATGGCGAGTTTCGCGCGGGATCCACCTCGTGCGAACACGTGATGAATGTTTCGACATTATTCACAGTACGATTGCTGACAATAACAAGGCGTGCAGATTACCCGCCGACAGCGGCTAGCTTTCATCTGAAAAACGTATGATTAATTAATGTTGGCTAATATATTTCACACACTGCATTTCAATTAATCAAGTCGTTTAAAATGAATCGTGTAGTAAAATTTCATTTACATTTGGAAAACAATTCAGCTATTGTATTCCACTCGCGAAGAGTTGGTGTGGAACATTTTAAGCCAAGTATTGTGAGGATGTTTCGTAAAGCTTTTCATTGATTGATTAATTAATTCGTTCGTTCATTCATTCATTCATTCATTCGTTCATTTTTGCTTAACATATTATTCATATCAAATAGGTATATTTAACAGTGAGAGAAAAAAAATCGAAGTGCATATCATCATATCAAATGAATATTGTAGAGAGAGAGAGAGAGACAGATAGAGAGAGAGAGAGAGAGAGAGAGAGAGAGAGAGAGAGAGAGAGAGAGAGAGAGAGAGAGAGAGAGAGAGAGATAGACTGAGATATTATACAATGCATGCAAATGTACTTGGTATAATATTTACTTATACGTATATAATTAGTGTATTAGAATGTGGAAAGGGGTGCTTTAAATATAGCAGATACTTAGCATGCTTCGTACCTATTGTTTAAAAGAGAAAAGAGAGGAACAGAAAAAAGTTCTGTTAAAATGTAACAAAGTAGGAAATTCGTATTCCAGGGACACGCTAATGTGTTTTGCAAGCCGCTGTAAAATGCTTGGACCGAGTGCACGGACGTTTTGGCGGAATTTCTAAAAGATGTTGTTAACTCAAAGAAAACTAACATGACAGCCAGAAACAAGCGGTGCTGTTTATTGTTGCAGTAATAGAAACTAAACATCGCCGAACAATTGCCAAACACGAGCGGTTTGGGTAAAACAAATAACAACAAAATTTTCCGATGAAGAACGTTTCTGTTAACCTTTTTCTTATCTTACGTTTAGTAAGTTTCAATTAATAAGGCCTAGCTGATTTGTGATTTTAGTAGTTACATTTACCAAACACAAAGACATCAATAGACAACAGCAGGCATCCTGATAGCCAGAAATAGCGATAGATGTGTAGGGCGATAAATTTGTTATGGTTGTCTCTTATAAACAAAAATAGAAAAATTCTATAATAATTAGTAGAATTCGTAATTATCTTAGTCTTTACTGGCTGCCTGGTTTTCGGAATAATGGTTAGAGTCGTTAGTAGATAGTGAGAGAGAGGTCGGTTTGTTTGTTTGATTGTTTAACGACGCACTCAACACATTTTAATTACGGTTATATCGGCGTCGGACATATGGTTATGTCGAGAAAACCCCCAGTGGTTAGCTGACGGGGGAGAGGTCGGTATAATGGCCTTACAGTTGCCAAGTGAACTGTACACGTATATGAATGTGACACCTACTGGTTTTAAATTCAGTGACGTACACGTGAACTGTACACGTATACGAATGTCACAGCTACTAGTTTTAAATTCAGTGACGTACAAGTGAACTGTACACGTATACGAATGTCACAGCTACTAGTTTTAAATTCAGTGACGTACAAGTGAACTGTTGTACACGTATACGAATGTCACACCTACTAGTTTTAAATTCAGTGACGTACAAGTGAACTGTACACGTAAACGAATGTCACAGCTAGTGGTTTTAAATTCAGTGACGTACAAGTGAACTGTACACGTATACGAATGTGACACCTACTAGTTTTAAAATCAGTGACGTACAAACGAACTGTACATAAATTCAGTGACGTACAAGTGAACTGTACACGTATACGAATGTGACACCTACTAGTTTTAAATTCAGTGACGTACAAGTGAACTGTACACGTATACGAATGTGACACCTACTAGTTTTAAAATCAGTGACGTACAAACGAACTGTACATAAATGTCATACCTACTAGTGTTCAACTCAGTGACGTACAAGTGAACTGTAGAAGTATATTAAAAGTATAACTATATTACTGGTACTTTTCAAATGAAAGTCACATACTAATTCATAAAACATGAATGGAATTTTTAAATTTCGCTTGTTTGAATTTGTGTTTGGGGAGTGTAAGAAAATATCACACATTTGATTAACAATAATGACCAACTGAATAGCATCTCATTGTGTGTGTGTCTGTGTGTGTGTGTGTCTGTCTGTATGAATGTATGTATGTGCGTGTGTATGTGTATGTATGTGTGTATATATCTGTATGGATGTATGTATGTGTGTGTGTGTGTGTGTGTGTGTGTGTGTGTGTGTCTATCTGTATGGATGTATATGTGTGTGTGTGTGTGTGTGTGTGTGTGAACAACTCTTTCTCAGACGTTTACCCGTGTTCTTTGGAAGACAGGGTAATCAATATTAGTTACTAATTAGCAAGGTCACCACAGGTGTTTCAGACATAGACTGGGGAGGGAGGTGGATCAAACTTTAATGTTAATATGTTATTATTTAAAAAAATTTTTTTACATGTCACTATTTTCAAATTAATCGAAGTTATTATTCATACATTCACTTCTACCATTTAAATTTAATACTACTGAACATTTCTGAAGCAACATTCCAAAAAATTGATAATACTGTGGGGTGTATTTCATTCGAAATTGGGGTTGGGAGTATAACTAGCAT
>JAECMU010074540.1:0-10639 GCA_016106625.1 Dracogyra subfuscus
TATTTTTGTCAAACATAATGCTGTATCCTTTAATAACTAACGACATTAAGAAAAATATGATATTGTATCCAAACCCAAGCACAGTATTTAGTTATTTGATATTGATATGACCGACTTAATATTTGGTTTACCAATACTGATACCACAGCTACACGTTCTAAGATGTTCAATACAAGATAGTTTTGCATGGTTTACAGGTACCTTTAGCATGACTGAACAGTTTGCCACAGCCGAGTTCCTCCGTACTCTGTGACGCAAACATCGTGTCATTCCGTACATCCAGCACGTGCTGTATCCGCACCACCTTCACATAGCCCTAGACATATAACACTAACATAAACTTCGTGACTTTTACATGTGATACTTGTTTAGAATAGTAATACTAAATATGAAAGAAAAAGCAAATCCAAGAACATTTTATTATAGTCAATAACATAAAACTAGTTTCATGTAAATAGATTCTTAGCAGGTTTCCCTGATACCAGAGTTACTTAAACATTGTTGCTCAGGACCCAGTTTAAAAAAAAAAAACCATTGTAATCCTAGTTTTGCACGTAAACGTAAATCTACGACTAAATGACAATTTGTATTACTATTATAGTACAACAAATATAGTTTGAAGTACACATATTTCATGTTCCTTTGTTCATAAAATGCTTCATCTTTCGTAATGATGTAATTTCCTGCTTGAAATAGTTGTCAAACGCATGCAAATGAATATCCGATATAACTGCTAGTCGCAGATGTAAACTTACGATGCTTAGTGAAATAGGCTCCAGGGTCGGACCTAGTCTAAACCAAATAGGGACAGTAACAATCAGAGCTAAGTATTACAGTGATTTCTCCAGATACACAGCTAAAATTAGTATGTTATAGTTTCTAGCTAAGTTTGCCCATGATTTACCCGTGTCCCCAATGTCAGCGTTTGTTACAAACCTCTTTTCACCCTCCCCCTTCTTAACAAAACATTACTCATTCTAAACTAATTTCACATTAATTTTTTAATATGTGAAATTTGTTGATTTCTCATCTAATAATGTTTCTGCTTTTATTCAAGGTTCTCAATCAAAATTGTAAAATGTAACGAGAAAAACTGAACCCAAACAACACTTGGGCACGGTGGAAATAGACATTGGGATGGATGGGTGTGACTGAGATCGAGGGAGCAAAGCAAAGTTTCAATATGGTTCGGAGAGGGGGCATGCATCCCCTAACATTTTGAAAACTAGATGTCCTGAAATGCAATTTCCTGCATTCTACAAGTAAACTTCATCTCTTCCTTACGATTTAGTACCAATAATATTTTTTATTCATAATTTTAAACATAATACTTCCTGCTCGGCCGTGCCCGACACTGTGATATTAGTATAAGTACTTACAGACTTGACTACATGTAACCATGGTGTTCGGTACCCATCTTTGGCCACCAGTCGATTTTCGCTGCAAAATACAAACCACTAATAATCAGGTTTGGAACATTAAAAAAAATCACCATTGAACTAGTTTAGTAATGGTTTGGTTTATATGTTGTTTTTGTTGTTAGTTTTAATAGCTATTAGCTCACGTGTGTAATGGGTTTCAGTTGAACTTCATAGCAGTTTTTATATTTTACACAAAACACAGAAACTAACACAAATGAAAATTGAATTAACATGAATCAACAATCTGAATTCAAAAGCCTTTCATTAATTTGTATTTTTATTTTTGAATTGTATTCTCGAGATTGAGGTAAATACTTACTAACTATTCAAACACAGCTTACCCATAATATTTGAATTCTATTGCCTCGGGATTGGTGAGAAATTCTTCACATGGAAATTCTTTAAAGAGGTTCAGAGACCTGGAAAACAAACAAAAACAATTATATTAATACACAACGTTTACAAACTAGTTGACACTAATTAATTCGGGAGGTGTGTGTGTGTGTGGGCGGGCATATATATATACATTGTTGCTATTGTAACTACTGACAAATAGGGTTGTGAATTAAAGATAAATTACAATTTTATTTCGTTAAAAGATGATAAACTGTCTTCAGTAACTTTCTGGATGGACGTTACTACCTGGATTGTCCAGAATGATCAGAAGGATCTAAGTAGTTTGATAAACGCCAACCTGTTACATAGATATGTGTACTTAATTGCACTGCTTTAAATAAACATAATTATACATCTTTTTGTCAGATAGATGAACTGAATGAGTTTCATTTAAAATATGTCCTGCCTCAAATGACTGTAGTTAAGTGTAACTAAAATATGTAATCATAAGCTTGTGAACACCAACTCTTCATTCAAACACACCAAAGAAAATCAATGGGAGGTCCTTGTGTTGTGTGCTGTAATCTGACAAAATCCTGAAAAGAATCCAAGTATCTTCATGTTTAGTAATGTTACTATATACCGAGGACAACACAATTACACCTAAACATGTGTAAAAACCAACACAACCCATACATGCTCCATTATGCTTAGGTTAAATATAGAGTCATCCAAACAAAACGTTTTCACTTGGTGTAAAGACCATTTTCAAGTACAAAATACTAAACATATCACACATGATTTTTATAAATTAGTGTATTAATTATCTGTAATGTTTGAACATCAATTCTGTTATTCTAAATGTAATAACTAAGTGCTGAAATATAGTTATATCTTATATATCTAAAAGCTCAGGTCGCTTGCAATATAATGAGATGTTGTACCAATAATAACTACATACTACCGTATATGTCAAGTACATGAAAATTATTATTGCACCGGTAATAACTAAATATATATTTGTGATGTATAATGAGGTAGTATAAATACATCTTTGAGATGTATAATAAGGTATTATAAATACATCTTTGTGATGTATAATGGGGTATTATAAATGAATTAGCTAAATACTCTCATCTCTGTGAAATATAATGAAATACAATACCGGCAATAATTAAAATTTAAAAACACTGTACTGAGGTATCTATGAAATATAATTAGAGATCATACCGTTAGTTACTGGCAATAAATACTCACATCTCTGTGAAGTACGAGAACTTCAACCGGTCCTTTTGAAACAAGGTGGTATTCTCGTGGCCATTTCTTCTCTAGTTCATCTCGCTAAACAGAAGAAACATAGAGTAACAACAACAACGACAACGACATGGATAATGATGATTCATAGGTTATTATCATAAAGATCACGGCACTGGTATTAGCGCTGATGTGTTTATCATGTTATAATATGCTAGTCTTGAAATAACTAATTGATTAAATGTGTTTGATAAAATATTACCTGTGAAGTCATTCCTTTCTTCAAAGAACCCATCAGTTTATTTACACACCCAGAGGTAAGTCTGTATTCACGTAACTGTTGGACTGTAAATACATAAAATGATGAATAAACAGAGAAAAGGTTTGTTTTGTTTAACGACACAACTAGAGCACATTGATTAATTAATTATCGGTTATTGGGTGTCAAACATTTGGTAACACGTAATCAAGAGGAAACCTACTACATTGTTTCCTAATACAGCAAGGGATCTTTTATATGCACTTTTCGACAGACAGGAAAGCACATACCACGGCCTTTGGCCGGTTTTGGTACACTGGTTGGAACGAGAGAAAAACTCAATCAGTTGAATGGATCCACTCAACCGACTGAGCTAAATCCCACCAACAAATACGAATAAAAAAGCACATCTATATTAAAATTAATTTCTAAAATTTGAAGCTGACATTAGTATCACAATACTGACACACGAATATACAAACATAAACCGGCCACCATCAAAACCAAGTAAAATGTCCGTGAATAAAAGGTATCCGTTTAATGACAGTTTAAGTTCTGTATTGAGTTTTAAAAAGGGTCAGTAAAAAGTGTCCTGTTTTCAGGGGATTCCGGTTTACAGAGAGTCCGGTACCTTACAATTGAACACATTTGGCTTTTACCATCATTTTGAAAAATATCTTTATTAGACATTTATGTACATCAATATACGAATATCATTTCAAACAGATACCAGCACCGTTGATTTCTTAATCTCCATCAATCACAAATTTTACTTAAATTATTTTGCCAATTTTATAAACATGAAAGAAAGTCGGTGAGATATCTGAATTTAATATCATTAATTTTCTATGAAACAAAAAAGTGCTTATATAATATGCATACTACAATATCAGTAAGTTCAGAGGTGGAAATATCTCCAACATAACCGAATATGCAAGGGCACTAACCTCTTCCAGACAAAACATAGTAGAACCTCTCGGCTGGTCTCCCCTGATAGGCAATATGGCGGTTGTCTTCGTACCTGAATTGAAAAATAAATAAATGGATGGATGAGTGGATCGATCGATGGATGGATAAATGAATTGATGAATGATGGGAAATGGATGTTAAAACATTTGAATTTAAACAATTTAAATTAGAGCTATTTCATAATGAATCAACAGAAACACCATTTGTTTAATATTTAACACAAAAATGATGTTAATTAGCATAGAGCTTTGATATAAAATATACATATTTGTAAACAAAAGTGCTAGTTAAACTACTTCCAGCATATTTTAATCAAACTGTTGTCAATATATTCGTCATACTGTAGCCTGTAGGCGTATAGCTTAATTTGAAATTTACAAAACGTAAAATGGCTGACCTTTCATAAGCAACAACTCTGGCCACTTCCCTCTCCATCTCAGACGGAAACAGATATGTAAATGCTTTCGTTGCTTTGAGCACCCACATCACCTTCAAGAGACAATCAAACACGACGTTGTCTAGTACAGACTGACCATATTAAATATCAAGGTTCAAGACGAGAGTGTCTGTAACATATCGTTTGAATGGCAAATCTTAAACAACATTTTGTTTTATTTCAATTATTTAAGCTCTTCATTCATCCGTCTATCCATCCGTCCTTCCGTCCATCCATCCATCCATCCACATGTTCGTTCGTTCGTCAAACAAACCATCCAACCATCCGTTTCTGCATTTGTTCGCCCATTCATTCGACCATCTATCCGTCTTCAAGAAAAGAAGGATATGGTTTATTTAACGACGCACTCAACACATTTTATTTACGGTTATATGGCGTCAGACATATGGTTAATGACCACACAGATATATAAAGTTGAAACCTGATTTCTCCACTTCATAGGCTACTCTTTTCGATTAGCAGTAAGGTATCTTTTATTAATCATCGGCCACTGGATGTCAAAGATTTGGTAATTCTAGCATATAGTCTCAGAGCGGAAATCTGCTACATTTTTCTATTAGTAGCAAGGGCTCGTTTATATGTGCTACCCCACACACAAGATAGCACATACCACGGCCTTTGATATACCAGTTGTACGTCTCCAAGGGATGTATTTGCTTGTGGTTCTGACCCACATCCATGCAATAAGAAGTAAACGAAGGACAAAAGTTAAACGGTGTTTTGTTTAACGACACCACTACAGCACTTACCCTTCGTATATTTTGCTGTGTACGACATTCTGGTCTCGTCGACATCGCCATTTGCATTTCAAAACTCAACTAAAAACGGAAAGAAAAGTGTGTTTTTTAAACATCTAAGTCAAGACAAAACAAGTTACTAGAAATAAAGAAATGTTTTATTTAACAACGCATTCAACACATTTTATTTACGGTTATATGGCGTCAGACATATGGTTAAAGACCACACATATATTGAGAGAAAGGAAATCCGCTATCGCCACTTCATGAGATACTCTTTTCGATTAACAGCAAGGGATCTTTTATATGCAACATCCCACAGGCAGGGTAGTACATACCACGGACTTTGATATACCAGTCGTGGTTCATTGGCTGGAATGAGAAATATCCCAATGGGATCACCGAAGGGGATCGACCCCAGACCGACCGCGCATCGTGTTTGTTTTGTTGTGTGTGTGTGTGTGTGTGTTTTTTTTTTGCTTTTTTGTTTACGTGAAATATCACGTTAACATTTTATGAATAAAAAAACGTGTCGTTTTGAAGAAAAAAAAGGTTATCGATCAGTTTATTATAATCTAAGTCCACAAAGAGGGTTGCGCAAGACACGATATGTTGCAATCCCCACCAATGATACTACTAAAAATTCAGTGTACATCCATCCCAACCATAAAAGAAATACATTTGTTGCTCCTTCCCCAAACTTCCTAATGGTAATTTGTGGATTAGTCGCAAGAAATAAAAGTGTGGTGCGCGTTAGATGCACTAGAAAGTGAGGTGATCTCTAATACATACACTTGACTTGAACCCAGTTTTATTGGATGGTGGACTTGCTGGATTCTTCTTGCGAATTCGTCTTAATACCGTGATCGGAACATCCGGGTCATCTGGATTGAATTCTCTGCAACAGAGACATTATCAAACAGTTAAAGTATATTTTGATTTATTAATCATCGGCGATTTGTTTACGTATAGGCTTAGAGAGGAAACCCGCTATATTTTCCCCATTAGTAGCAAGGAATCTTGTGTAGGCCTATGTAACATCCCACATTCAGGATAGCACATACCACAGCTTTTGATATACCAGTCGTAGTGTACTGGCTAGGACAAGATAGGCCCACCGACGGGGATCGACCGTAGACCGACCGCGCATCAAACGAATATTTTACCGCTGGACTACATCCCGACCCAAGACATGATCAAAGTCCATACATTACATGTAATATATTAAAATCCACAGCAATACAAACTGAGGTTCGTGCACTCTTATATTACAATCCATAGCAATGTGCTATATATCCGTGATATTACAGAGATAGGCTCAAATTCCTTTTGTCCGTAACACGAAAGCGTAAACGCAATCCGCAATGAATAATCCGTAGCAATCATTTTCTATGCAAATAGGTTGGGTAGCTTCCATTTATGCGTATCCACCGGCCTCGGTGGTGTCATGGTTATGCTATCGGACATAAAACTGGTATGTTCTGGGTTCGCAGCCCGGTACCGACTCCTAAAAAGCGCGAGTTTTAACGACTCATTGGTTATGTGTAAGACCACTACACCGACTTCTCTCTCACTAACAACTTAGCATTAACACGGTCCTGGACAGACAGGTCTGATACCCAAGGTGTGTGTGTGTATCCATGACAGCGTGCTTAAACCTTAATTGGATATAAGCACGAAAATCATTTGAATGAATGAATGAATATGCATCTCCGTACACGTGTGCATATATATGTAGCATTAATTACGTATACGTATATACGTATACGGTTTACGGATAAATGCGTCTTAAGGGCCGAACACACTTGTTCGCTTTTACGTGTGTATGACTGTGTATTCGTATATGTCATACGTATACGTATTGCATACACGTCTTGTAAAACGCATTATGAACGAATAAAAATAAAGTCTCATGGTATACGTAAAATAATAAAATCTTTAGCACCATTTTATATCATACAGAAAAAAAATGGCTTCGTGGAGAGCAAATGTTAAAAATATTGATTAAACCTAGACGATGACAGCGAAAAGGCCTTTACTGAATGGACAGACAATGTTTTCTTTAATGACGCACTCAACACATTTTATTTGCGGTTATATGGCGTCGGACATATGGTTAAGGACCACACAGATATTGTGAAAGGAAACCCGCTGTCGCCATTTTCCGATTAGCAGCAAGAGATCTTTTATATGCTTCATCCCACAAACAGGATAGCACATACCACGGTCTTTGTTACACTAGTTGTCGAGCACTGGCTGGAACGAAAATAGCACAATGAGCCCACCGACGGGGATCGATCCTAAATCAATCGCGCATCAGGCGAGCACTGTACCACTGAGATACGTCCGGCCCCTGAATGGACAGAGGCTTGGACGACGTTCGTGGGTTCACGACATCATAGTGAAAAAGAGAAATGAACTTGGTATTTTCAATACGCTAGTATGGGAGCTAGACTTGGACAAAGAAAAACCGGGTGTGTTCGCCGCTTTACGCATGAAACTCCTTATAGTACGTGTTTGAACAATAAGGATAACAAATAAAAATAACAAAATAAATAAATGGATAAAAGATAAATAAGTGAGTTCAACAAATAAACAAATGAAAAACAAAACAAACAAGAAACCCATTAATTACGAAGGAAAAAAGAAATATTTTGTTTAACGATGGACTCAAAATATATGAATGTACGGTTTTGTGGCATCAGACATGGTTAACGACCACACATATATTAGTGGAAACCCACTGTCGCCACTTCATGGGCTACTCTTTTCGATTAACAGCAAGGGATCTTTTATATATGCAATATCCCACAGATAGGGTAGTACATACCACGGTCTTTGATATACCAGTCGTAGTGCACTGGCTGGAACGAGAAATAGCCCAATGGGCCTACGAACGAAGATCGATCCCACACCGACCGCGCATCGAGCAAGCGCTACATCTCGCCTCAAGAACGAAGGAATGAACGACCATCACGAATGGATGGAGGATGGATGGATGGATGGATGGATGGGTGGACAGATCAAAGGATGGATGGGTGGACAGATCAAAGGATGGATGGATGATCAAAGGAAAACTGTTTCCAGGTCACTGATGGATGACGTGAAAACAATATTATTAAAAGTAATTACGTGACAGATAAGGTAATGGAATAATACTGTCCTTCACGCTTTTACCATGATTCGTTTACCCTGTGACAAATTCTGAAATTTATAGGCCCATGAACACGAGGACAACAGAGGGCTACAACGACCAAACACGCTGATTTACAATGACACCTAATGCACTTAAGCACACGTTTGATAAAACAAACTCTGCTGGAGAGCATGCCCTTGGAACCTACCTTAATTAGCTTGCGATCATTTGCTGACAATAGAATCATTACTTCTGGGTGTGTACCTCTCTATTACCACACTAAAATTACTTTTAAAAGATCTGCAGTACCGGCTTTTACACGTACATAACCTAAGAACGGCATCTAATATTTATGACGATAACCATTTTTTGACACGTGTAGCATGTTTAATATAATCCAAGGAAGAAAGATAATTATTTTAAATATTGAATAATTAGTATTTGTGTAGTTTACAGATCTGTTTAACCTTCATTCTCGTTTTGTCATTTAAGTTACCAAGGAAGTCATACAATGTGAAACATACTAATGACAGCATGTACCACATCCTTTGATAACTCAGGCGTGGCGTATTGGATGGGGCGGGGAAAACCCAATCAAGAAATGGGCTCACCGTGGAGGTACGATCCAACGACCCACGTTTCTTAAGCAAGTGATCTACCCTGCAGAGCCGGGTTATACAGACCATTAGATGACCAGCATAGAAAGACAGACTGCATAGCTACTTCTTACTACTCCCCAGGCGAGTGATCTACCCTGCAGAGCCGGGTTATACAGACCATCAGATGGCCATCATAGAAAGACGGACTGCATAGTTACTTCTTACTACTCCCCAGGCCAGTGATCTACCCTGCAGAGCCGGGTTATACAGACCATCAGATGACCATCATAGAAAGACGGACTGCATAGCTACTTCTTACTACTCCCCAGGCGAGTGATCTACCCTGCAGAGCCGGGTTATACAGACCATCAGATGACCATCATGGAAAGACAGACTGCATAGCTACTTCTTACTACTCCCCAGGCGAGTGATCTACCCTGCAGAGCTGGGTTATACAGACCATCAGATGGCCATCATAGAAAGACGGACTGCATAGTTACTTCTTACTACTCCCCAGGCCAGTGATCTACCCTGCAGAGCCGGGTTATACAGACCATCAGATGACCATCAAAGAAAGAGGACTGCATAGTTACTTCTTACTACTCCTCAGGCGAGTGATCTACCCTGCAGAGCCGGGTTATACAGACCATCAGATGACCATCATAGAAAGACGACTGCATAGCTACTTCTTACTACGTCTTGTCACCACACTGTCCACAACCCACTACAAGAAGAATCCTGGCTCCCGTCCGGGTCAGTACGGATCCAGGACATATTTTGCGGAAGAAGGCACTATTGAGAAAAGGTCACAAAAAATAAATTAAGGGAAAAGGGCACTTGAATATTTTTAATGGCGACGGGCCTACAGCTCCTCCCACCCTTGTCGGTTTCAGATCTTCTTGGCTATTATTATTTTGTTCAAATAAACACATACCTTCTACGCGGAACTGCCACCTTGGCTATCAGACAAACCATGTATCCTGCCCAGTACAATCGAGGCTGGAGATAAAAAGAAGAAATTTGTTTAACGTCACCTACAACACATTTTAATAATCCCTCCTATCCTACAAAATGTTTTTTTATGGTAAACAATTTCAGTTTTTCAGTAGTTCCATAGTAAGAACAAAAGTAAAAGTATTTTGGCAATAACAAAAAAAATAAAAAAATAAAAAAATAAAAAAACCCAACATATTTTGTGTGCAATTTTGAAAATAATGGGTTCCGAAATAAACAACTTGTACTAAATTCCATAGTATGAAAAAAAGGCGTCCCCTATGGGGCGGACTATAGGTGTTTAATTTACTCAATAACATAAATTATGGGCCAGTAAATTAATTGTGACCCGCTCTGTGCACATGCATTACTTAGGATAGGATACTATATCATATTAATGTGCCTGCGGTTCAGGGACGTCTCTCCTGGGCATAATCTCTGACTTCACCAGTGACTGGGTCTGGGACAGACGGTGTGT
>JAECMU010074540.1:16682-27008 GCA_016106625.1 Dracogyra subfuscus
TATATACATATATATATCATATCCTTTCATTTCGTTAAAATTTAACAATATTTATATTGTCTATTTGACTAAAATCTATTTGTGGAGTTTTTAGCATTCAGAACTCCCCCACGCTCTCTCATTTCCTTAAAACTTAACAATATTTACATTGTCTATTTGTCTAAAATCCATTTTTGGAATCTATAGCGTCAGAACGCCCTCAAGCCCTCTTATTTGATTACAATTTAACAGTATATGTACTAGTATTTAGATTGTCTATTTGTCTAAATTCTATTTGTGAAATCTATAGAGCGTCAATACGCCCTCACCAGCCCGTTTGTTGAGACCTTGATTTTTTTTTAGGATCTTTAAATTAATACAATGTATATACCTTCATGCTTTAAATCTAGATGCATTAGACTACACATGCACATACTGTAACCTAGACCAGTTATCTGTTATTCCGTTTGTTACATTATATATTAAATTTTAAGTCATTTGAAAATGGGATCACATTTGTTTTAGCTGCTTTGATTAGACCAAAGAACAAAACAAACAAAATTATAATATCTGGTAGCCAATCTTCTTCAGAAGTTAAAATTGCTAACAAATTGAGACATACATGTAGGATTTTTATTGATCCCATAATTCTGGCTTTGTTATGTGTTAAGATCGGGACGTAGCTCAGTGGTAAAGTGCCGAGCCTGATGCATGCGCGGTCGGTTTGGGATCGATCCCCGTCGGTGGGTCCATTGGGATATTTCTCGTTCCAGCCAGTACACCACGACTGGCATATCAAAGGCCGTGGCATGTACTACCCTGTATGTGGGATGGTGCATATAAAAGATCCCTTGCTGCTAATCGAAAAGAGTAGCTCATGAAGTGGCGACAGTGGCTTTCCTCTCTCATATCTGTGTGGTCCTTAACCATATGTATGACGCCATACAACTGTAAATAAAATGTGTTGGGTGCGTCGTTAAATAAAACATCTGTTTCTTTATTTCTTTTGTTATGTGTTATACTGTACAAGACATGAAAGAATCCATAACCCAGGCAACACGTGCATAATGTGCACGTCACAGATACATATAACCTGCACTCACCCCCATCCACCCACCCTTTAAACACGCATGGAAACCCACGGGTGAGGTTCGCAAACGGCCCTTTCAAAAACAATGACATAAATGTATGGCTAATGAAATGTTATTGCCAGTCTATAGTTATTATGTTTTATGGGTGTTTAATTTTGGAAGTAATTACCTACACAATCCATATATATATTACAGCACTGAATTACACCGAGTATACAAGGTGACAATATCTTTACTCAGGTTTCGTCTCGGCATGGGTTTAATCTTCATATGATCCCTTATGTTTAGTAGTGAATAGCGATACGATCAGGTCACGTGTTTATTGGCGAAATCTACACTTTAGGTCAAACTTCGTTGCACAAGTTGACTAATGTATAATAGCCTACACATGTATCCCACCTTCCTGTGTAATGTATTTTCTCTCTATTATCAGCTACAAAAAAACAACAACAAAACCCCCAAAAAACCAACAACAACAACAACAACAACAAAAAACACCAACAGAACAACTCAAAAACAAAACAAACAACCAAAAAAATAAAATAAAATAAAGACCTCACCTACCACCACCCCGCAAAAAAACTATATAATTATATGGATTTGTAAAATCATTTATTTTATTTGGATAATGTAGTCTGGTGCACGCATAAAGCGTATGGTTACACTGGATTTCGTGTCTTTACAGTTTACTACATGCCCGATGTATTTTTCGTGCTGGGGTGTCGTTAAACATTCATTCATTCATTACTACATTCAGTAACAGAGGCTCCACGTTTCAAACTGTTCCGTCTGCTAATACGAGCTCTGAAGGTGGTGCTCGTTATAACGAATGTCATACTTTGCACTTATCTCAATGAGCATGTCCAGGAGGTTTGATATTTGCTATAAGAATAAACACAAGGTACCACGTACTGAGCTCTAGCAAGGACAGGGTTTAAGAGAAGTTCAAATAGATGAGATGTCGCAATCGTGTTCCTTACATGACAGTTTGTCATCGCAGACGTAATGCAAACAGTAAAACGATAGTAACACGTGTAGTCGTGCAACACAGGCTTTGGAGAATTTAAGACGTAAATAAAAAATAAAAAATCAGATATCATTGTTTTTCTTTTTGCATTACCTTTCATGACCATGGAAATAAAAAATTTAAGTTAATGTGTGAAAAACAACAACAGAAGTAAACAAAGACAAAAACCAACAAGAGTTTGGGTTTTTTTTAACGACGCACTCAACACATGTCATTATAATGACGGTTATATCGGCGTCGGACATATGGTTATGTCGAGAAAACCCCCAGTGGTTAGTTGACGGGCGGGCACTGTACCACTGGGCTATGCTGCCCGCTACCAATAAGAGATACCGGGTAAGAAGAGAGAGAAACAAAATATTACACACAATTAGACTTGCGCCAGAGAAACGATCGTTCACGCAATGTCCAGTGTACATGCATGCAAACAAACAGTAGAGGCGGGATGTAGCCCACTGATAAAGCGCTTGCCTAATGCGCTATCGGTCTAGGATCGATCCCCGTCGGTGGATCATTGGGCTATATTTCGTCCAAGCCAGTGTACTACGACTGTTATATCAAAGGACGTGGTGATATCCTTGCTGTTAGTGGAAAAATGTATCGGGTTTCAAAATAATCAAATGTTTGACATCCAACAGCCGATGATTAGTAAATCAATATGCTCTAGTGGTGTCGTTAAAGAACTACACCCCTACCCCCCCCCCCCCAAATAAAATAAAAGAAAAGAACATTCCCAAAAACAAACAGTAGCTATAAATCCGATTCGAAATACGCTGGTTGGTAGGATGGCCTCGATGGTGTCGTAGTTAAACCATCAGGCATAAGGCTGGTAGGAACAGGGCTCGCAGCCTGATACCGGCTCCCACCCAGAGCGAGTTTTAATGACTCAATGGGTAGGTGTAAGCCCACTACACCCTCTTCTCTCTTACTAGCCACTATCAAGTAACAACTACCCCACTGTCCTGGACAGCCAGCCCAGATAGCTGAGGTGTATGTCCAGGATAGCGTGCTTGAACCTTAATTGGATATAAGCACGAAACTAACTTGAAATGAAAAGAAATGTTAGGATGGACTCCCACCTTCCCTCGGTAACCTCACTGGATTAAACTTCGTTTCATGGTCAAATCTAAACCGTCTACTGAAATTAACACTATATATACGAATCAAACTGTCCACTGACATTAATACTATATATATATATCAATCGATAAGTGAGGAAGCAAAGGTGTCATAAACAGCTGTTATTACCCATTTGGTCACAAATATCTTGGTACATATCAAAGTCATACGTCCCACTAGAATGCCAAGTGGGACATCACACTTTTGACGTCACACGACAACCTTACAGGAACGTCATCGAAACGAATTGAGTGCTATAAATTAAGATCGATTATGGGTAATAAATAGACTATTAAACTCGCTACCATTTGGTATTATGCTTATGTCCGTCGTGAAATAGTTTTCAATGTCACTCGCTAAAGCTCGTGACAACTGAAAATTATTTCACTCGGGACATAAACATATTTATCATACAACTCATTCTTAAAACCTAGCGAACTCGTTAAATAGTTTCGCATATTAAAAACAACACACTATTAAAATCATTGTAGTCACTCAAGTAGTATTCTTCAACTGGGTTTTTTCTCTCAGTCAGGTCAGGTCATAAGGCTTATCGTGTACGTTCAGAACAAGCTGTTGTAGCACACGCCTGTCGTGGGCGCAGGTGCTTGCGTAGCAAGCTCCTCCGTCCAAGACAGATTTTTTCAGTTACGAAGCTAGGATTTTATACTGGTGGGGGTGGAGGCATCCAGATTGGGGGCACCCCCACTATCTATGAGTTGTGTGTCATGCGACGACAGGCAAATACAAAGGTTCGTGTGTGGTGGGGAATAGTTGAGATGGGGTTATGGTCCCCATGCCCCACCTCGGCTGTGTCAGTGTTCTTACACACAGTGATTATGAAAAAGGGTCGTATTACGTGCAAGGTTCGTGTGTGTGTGTACTGACATCTATTGTTGATACCTGGTCGTATATTACGCTTTGTGTAACAGCCAATTAGTCTTACCACACAACGAGATAACCATAATACGGTTATTATCGTAGTTAATTAATACGACGGAATATCCTTACGTTGTATCGAATCTGTACCCAGTCAATGCACACTAACAGGCCGTGGTATGTGTTATGGTTCTTAATGGGGTGGGGAGCGAGCAGAAGGATAAGCATGTGGATAAGCAGGCAATAGGTGTATGGACAAAAGATGGAACAAAGTAGTGGATGCATGAGGATGAATGAATGGATGGATGGATGGTTAGATGGATGGATGGTTAGATGAATGGATGGATAGATGGTCGAATGTATGGATGGATGGATGGATGTGTGTATGTGTTTGGGTGGATGGATGGATGGATGGATAGACAGACGATGGTTTGGTGTATGGATGGATAGATGCGTGGGTGGTGGGGAGTGGATGGATGGACAGATGATGCTTTGGTGTATGGATGGATAGATGAATGGGTGGTGGGGAGTGGATGGATGCGCGGACGGACTATCCAGTAGATGGACTCGTTGATTCGTGAATGAGTGGATTGATACGTACATAAGCCTACAGATAAACAGACAGATGTAAGAACGGACGGATGAATGGACAAATGAATGAATAAATCATTTAGTTAAAACCTTTTGTAATAGGAATTCTTTTCTTTTTTTACTTTTAGGCAAAAGAAAACAACCCGCACTCTTGAAATATGTTTATGGTCAGTTTCGAATTTCACTGTCAATATTCATTCATCGTGTGGACCCGACATACTACAATGCTCTTTTCATATCACCTGACAAATAATTAGAGTTAATGGGAAACCCGTGCCTTTTTCTTAATCTGTCTCTCATTATATTGATCTCCGTCGTCTACACCAACCTCATGGTCGCGAACCTGTTTCTCCGGAGCAACAACGAAAACAATCAGTGAAAAAATACAACAGTATTGTTCTGCATGAATAAGCAAATTGTACCTCGATTGTCGTACGAATCACTGCATACTACAGTTATTTAGCTTCGCTGTAGTGTTTATAATTATAGACGACTGTATAAGTGTCTACCAAAAAGGCACTCGTCAAGTCACCTGTTTATATATCCGTAAAGAACATAAATATACAATGTATATTTTAATATATCTTCCACAAAAAAAAGAGAGTAGTGGAACTCTAATAGCAATTTACAATTGCCAAAATTGTAAGGTATATTAGCTGTGGGGAATGGCTATATGATATTAGTGAATTAATTGGGCAAACATTACAACCAGTAGTTCAGTATTAATTACAGTAAGTTTTATAACCACCAAAGATTTTGAAGCACGATTAGGTTCAGAAAGTGAAATTTGAAAGGTGATGTGGTTTTTTTTTTCTTCAGTAAATCGCAAATTCAAACACTAAAAATGACTAAAAACAAAACAATAACAACTCTATGATCAACAGAATGAAAAAGATTGACAGAAATAATGTTCCACGGTAATTAATCGACCTTCCTGGAAATTGTCAAAATCGAGAATGACACCCCACGCACGTGTACGGGGCAATTGCGTGAGGCATATGCAAACTATGGAATGTATTTTGGTGTGTTAATAAACAGACCTGAACGTTCCTTACTAGGATGTACGTGGTCAAAACGTATGTTCCGTCTAATAGTTGATATTAACATTGATATTTCAGGTTCCCCTACTTTTTTTAAGAGTATATAATTAGAATCTGCTGCTATTTTAACAATGTTTGACCTATAGGTCTACAATATTCACTGAATGTCACAAATATCCATACAGTAATAAGTGTGATATTATATATATTCCACTTACATTTTGTTTTAGCAAATTCCAAATTCAGTGGGGTTATTTTTTTAATTTTATTTTTAGACAACTGAAAGTGTCTAGCGAATGGTACTGGCAAAGTTACATATTTACATGTCCGTAAAAGCGATCTATACAGGCGGGGGATTACATACAAGATTACGAGATGGATGTAGCGCTTTAATTGCTGGATTGTCAACGCGTGGAGTTACCGCAGACCCACCATTCAAGTTAGAAAACAATGCCCTTTTATTTCATTGTAAAAATATGAACAACAGTCCGTTTGTGTTTGATATCACGTAAAGTATTATTGGTGTCTCTTCTTGTATATCTAGGTTTTGTGTTATTCATACTCCTTTGTAGATACATGTAACATGCTTCTTTTGTTCCTTGTGCTGTAAAACATGTTGTTAGTCAATAGTCTAAAACTGATAGGGACTAGGCAAGTGGGAAGATGTAAAGTCATTACAATTACGTCTCTCTAACAATTCACTAACCATTAACATCTGACCCGAATAGATAACCACCAGAGGAAACACCTCGAAGTTGACGGATGAAAATTAAATTACGATTAAGAACGGTATGAATGTTGAAGCAAGCTAATATTCAGGAATCGAGTGTGGTGACATTACACTGGGCTTTCCAACACAAATATGACCGCCGTGTAGATAGCCAGCCTTCATTAGACGAGGCTATATACACGGCCACCGTATACATAGCCACATAGTCTATAACAGAGATGGCGGCCTCCATTACGGTTGTATTTATAGAATTTATCTTTGGATGCAATATTTAGCTCAATACGTTACGGTAGTCGACGGAACATGAACGCAAAAAGAACCTTGCAAAATTAAACTTAAAATCTTACTAAATGAAATAGTTCATACGTTTTGAACTTAAAACAAGTTATGCAAGTAATAATGTATCAACACCTTTACTGGTCATAGTAACAAGGATATTACAAATAACGGACCTGGTGTGTGGTGGTACGATAATATGGTGTGGTGTGGTGCAGTGTGGTTTGGTGTCTAGTGATGCGGTTTATTTTTTAGATTTGGTTTGATTTATAATGTTTACTACTGAATGTAACAACGCACGGAAACGTTTAGAGTATGGTGACCGTTCATTGTTTTTTCCCCTAAAATATAACCATCATGTAAATTACCTGCCCTCATTAACCAATGCTATATACATAGCCGCCACGTATAAGCGAATACGAATATGAATATTTATTTGCATTGTCGGTAATTTCACGGTGTTCGACATGTACATTATTTAGCATTTTTTGTGTTATGTAAAAAGATGGCGGCCCCCATTTCAGTTGTATTTATGGAACTCATATGTGTACGCACGATGTGTACACGGTAGTCGCCTGGCCCTGAGCACAAAAAGATCCTTAGGAAAAGTACTATAACAGTATGATGTCATTTGACAAATATCCGCTGTCATGCACCTGATTTCTGTTCGAAAGAAATATCATTAACCAAAGAGGGTTTGCTAGTTGTTTGTATATAGGTACTTGACATTAATCCACGCGATGTTTCTGGCTTTGTTCTTTGTTTAATAACACTAACACAAACAATGACGCAGCACTATTGTTTTATTAAAGTTAAACAAACCTACCTTTGGAGATTAGTCTATCACCGATGTTGATCTTTTTGAACGCTTCGAAAGCCGACATTCTTCTCGTGTTAGACTGTTGATCGCTAGTCATGGCATTCGATGATTTTCATCTCAAAACAATATCTGCAAAAATAAATATACAGCTTTAAAAATGTTTTTTTTTTTAACCAACACAAGAAAACAGCCGCCTTCAATATTACAAATTACACCATACATTATATAAGTAATATATACGTGTATACCGTTAGATTTAGCTTTGCAAATTGTAGTTGCTTTTCATTCATTGCGATAATACGTTTCTTTTCTTTCGCGCCTTCTGTCATTGTGATAACATTTACATAGTATGGGTGTTTTTGAAGTATATTACATAAAGGGCCAATATTAATTCAGATGGCATTTTACATCCGATTCATACAGATCATGCACTGAGTTTCAACTCTATTAAGTTTTAGTTCTGACAATATACAAAATAAAGTTATACCATTCATGCACATTATTTCAAAAGGAACATGGACACGTGTTAATTAAAAAAAAATCACGGTGAGCTTAATATTTCGGGTAATAATGTACTGATATTTTGTAAAGAAGTATATATGTACTAACCTAACAGTACAGGGAGATATCACAAAACAAGTGGGAGGTGGGGACACCTTTCCTTGAGAATGTAACTTCATAAATTGACTCAAAGGCTTAAAACATGTAATATAAGATTATATAAATCTGAACAACATTATCAGGGCCGTATCTTTGTACAATGTAGAGTCGAATGGATATTTGGCAAACTATAGGACGATAGCCACTTCCGAGGAGATTATTTAATGGTGATTTCATCCCTTTTACACCACCATAAAGAGGACTGCCTCTCCTATACTAGTTTTCTGAACCAAAACACAAAGCTAATTAGAATTATTAGAGTTGTTATGGCATGCACCCATGAATCACTTTGCTACTGTTTGACGTTGATTCAGACTAAAAGTTAAAGTATGATTCCTAATCATCAACGTTTATTGTTTATCACCGGTAAGACATCAAATACTTTACAAGTAATTCCATTTTAAACATGCAAAAAAGGCAGAAACAATGAGAAAAGCGAAAAGAAAAAAGGAACGGAAAGGACAGTTTTATTAACGAAACCTCAACATATTTGGTATTTAACATATGACTATTGCGAAATCCATTGCTGCTACACAGACTACAGAATATTAACAATGTTCATGTTTGTTTACTTGCAAGTTATCGCGTCTTTTGATACACGAAATAATATTAATTCCGCGAACAGCACGAATTTTCTATAGCGCGAAAATTACACCCATCGAAAATAAAGTATTTTACAGTACTCTTTTTTTTAAATGAATGAATTTTTTTTAATGGATATATAAGGTGAATTTAAAAAAAAAAATTATTGCAGCTTCGACCACAACTATTTTCCATATTATAATTAGATATTAGATAAAAAATAAATTTTAAAAATCAGGAATGTATGAAGTACTGGTAGACCTACAGGTACTAGGATACTGAATTCCAAATCCTAATTGAAGACTGAACTAAATAATAACTGTGTGTTAAAAACGTTTGAAGCTGATAAACATTTTGCGTAATAGTGTCATGGACGTTCGAAATATAAATTTATATATGTGTATCATTTCTTACCTCAGTAACTTAAACGAGCAAATCTAATCAAATATTAGCGTTTCCCCTCTAAAATTAATGTTCAGTTGATAAGTCATATTGTTTTAACACTTAAATATTAATTACTTTACAATAAAATAAAGTGTAAATTATAAACTGTTATTAATCTAGTGAAGTATAACCTACTGTTTTAAATTGTTTTATGAAGGTAGGCAGAGTAGCTTACCTTGGCTTGCAGACGACATTCCGATGGCATTGGCGCGAATACTCTGTTGACAGTTTAGCTCAACTGACAATGCAACTCATACGATAATAATGTCTGTTTTCATAGACTCAATACATTGATATGAAATCGTGAACGGTTTCAGGTTCTACAGTTATGTGTATACGCAGTTCATTATCTTTGTATGGGGCTGGTGTATTGCTCCGGCTGTGCCTACTGTGTTAAGATTTCCCTGTGTCGTCTGTGTCGTCTGTGTCACGCTCTTACAGATCAAGTGAAATGGTATACAATGTCCTACATTTTTGTAATTTGGTTAATTTCTTTTTTTTTTAAACCGATGACTCTGAAACTGAAATCTGACACTGTATTTAGTTGATGCACCATTTGCCAGTATAAATAACAGGATAGTCTGAATACAGAATTAAATGTAAAAATGTTGTTGTTTTTTTTGGTTTAACGACGCACTCAGCACATTATAATTACGGTTATATCGGCGTTGGACATATGGTTATGTCGAGAAAAAACCCAGTGGTTAGCTGACGGGGATCGATCCTAGACCGACCGCGCATCAGGCGGGCACTGTACCACTGGGCTATGCTGCCCGCTAAAATGTAAAAACTGTCACGTCATTGATTGTAGCTTGTATTTAATATTATAGTGCAGTAGTAGGCCTACTAAATTGCTAACCGTTTTTATCTTGGTATAATTTACAGTGTCATGTGTCCGAATTGTTCACATAATCACTAACATACATCCGTCCATCTATCCATTGTCCGTTCGTCCATTCATACAACAGTCCAAACCTATACAAAAAATTGTTAGGGCTTAAGAAGACGTAAGAAGAAACGTAAATTAGTCTAAATGAAACACTTTTTTAATGACAAGCGATTTTTTTTTTTTTTTTTTTTTTTTTTAA
>JAECMU010074546.1:4492-16099 GCA_016106625.1 Dracogyra subfuscus
CCCCCCCCCCCCCCAAATTAAAATAAAATTCATCAATTGTTCCTAAACTTCACATTTGACGAGAAGCAGAGCTAGCCCTCCTTCCTAATTTTAAAGGACATAGCCTGGTTGTAAAGTATTTGCCTGATGTGTAGTCCGTCTAGGTTCAATCCCTGTCAGTGGGTCCATTGGACTAATTGTTGTTCCAACCTTTGTTCCACAAGGTTCGCACACACTTGAAAATATCCTAAATTTGAAGGGTTGCCCTAAAAAGCCCCCATTTTGATTATCTAGCCCTAAAAAGACCCATAGTTTATGGGCAAGTTAACAAAATACTCTGCAATATAAGCCCTGGAATCGATAGACTTTTTCTTCTTACGGAAACATTAAATAAATTGCTGAAAATACATTGATATTTACTTCCATTTGTTGATCTCTGTGCTCGCTCAGATGTTAGTGTGTAAACAATTCCAAAATGATACCAACAATTCATTCATAAAACATGATCAATGTTCGGTATTGTTTGTAGAATGATTCAGTCGTAACTTTCGAAGAATGCCTGATCATTCTAAAACGAAACACGTTTTTAAAATACTAATCAAGAGTCATAATCTCAGTGCAAACTAAATAAAATGGAATATTCTAAAATTATCGGAACTGAATCAGACATTTATGCCCATGTGAATTCTATGTATTTATATTAATGAAAACATGTAAAACAATTCGGACAACCTGCTCAAATACTCCATCATTTTGTTGAGTCCGAAGGTCGTTGCAAATGGCGGACAGCAAAGATTTTGACCCAAAATTTTACTTACATTGACCCTAAAAAGCCCTAAATGGTTTGAAATTTCTGTATGAACCATGTTTTACAACTGGGGTAACAAAGGCTATGGTATGTACTATCTTGTCTGGGATGCAGTACATAAGGGACCCATTGCTGCTATTAAATAAAAAACCCAGTCTGACACCATATAACCGTAATTAAAATATAAAATATAATCTATGCATGTTGGACATTTAAAAAAATGTACCATGCTACATAGTCTATAAAGTGTATAAAAATTACTGGGTATTTTTTTTTTTTTAATCACATTCTAATAAAGGGAGAGAACTCATACATTATTAATATCTGAATATGGTTCATGCAGTGTATTTAACAAGGATTAAATTTATGCATATTCAGGTTTTCATTAAAAGTAGGTGTTAAGTGCAAATTTTGGAAAATAATTATGAAATACAGTTGCTATTTTCTAATTAATTTTAGTTAAACAGTGGAATATTTAAGTCCACAAAATATTAATTTGACTTGACCTAGAGAATTGTATTTTATAACAAATGAATTAAATGTGTTTTACAGCTGACTCTACAAATCCAAAAGATGGAAAGATTCTGTTCACAAAACCAACAAAAAGAGATGGGGATGCCGAGAAGACATCCGAACTGTCTGTAAGTTCGGCCAAAAAGGCAAAGAAGGAAGAAAAAAAGGAGAAAAAATCTTCAGTGAAAGAAGTGAGGAACTCAAATCTGTTGTCTTTTGATGACGAAGACGAAGACGAAGATGATACATGATTAATTGACGGTGTTTTCTGGTTTCCCAATCATGTGAAAAGAGTGAACCGTGGATACAGTGGGAGGGTGCTGGATGGAATGTAGTGCCTTCTTCTAAGACTTTAAGGGCCATGGAAAGCCAATGTTTAACAGATAAACATAATGAATGTAGTTTCAAAGTGGGAGGTGAAATATTTTGGTCTAATATGGTCAAATATGTATGTGTGTGTGTACTAAGTACATGTTATGCTGTAAAATACATGTATGGAATGATGTATACGTAAGTGCCTTTTAATAAAAGCTCCACCCACTTCCTAGAAAGGTCCTGCATACATATCTGGATCAAGCCTATTTCTTATGCCAGCTAATGTTCCACAACTGGTGTATCAAAGGCCATGGTATGTACTATCCTGTCATACAAAGAGATCTCTTGCTGCTAATTAATCGAAAAGAGTAGCCCATGGAGTGGCGGCTGTGGGTTTCCTGTCTAATTATCTTTGTGGTCCTTGACCAGTAGTCTGATGCCATATAATTAATTAAAATGCATCATTAAATAACACAGGGGCAGGATTAAGTGATTGCTTTGCGGGATCAAAACACCTTGATTGGTTTTTTCCCTCGTTCCAACCAGTGCAACACAACTGGTCAAAGATTGTGGTATGTGCTTTTCTGTCTGTGGGAAAATGCACATAAAAGATCCCTTGCTGCTGATGGAAAAATATAGCTCTGAGGAGTACATTTCGGAGTTACCAAATGTTTGACATGCAATAAACGATAATTAAATAAAATACTTCCTTTCCTTTCCTCTATGTGTGGATCTCTACTGAAGGAGCCGGTTGCAGTAGGATGTCACAATATCCTACCAAACCAGACTATATATGGGCTATATCATGTTTATGACATTATTTTATTCCATATTTCAGACAGTGTTGTGTTGACAAACTGCAGAAGTGTTACAGGAAAATCTTGGATAAACAAAGAATAAAAATGTTTGTGAGAAAATTGTTTGTTTACAATTTCTTTTGTGTATTAATTTTGCCATAGTAACATTAAATAATGTCCAGTTTGAATGGCAACTGGTTTAGAGAGGCTCTTTTCGATATTCATTTGAAAAGGGGACTGGGGTTTTAGGGGTTGGTTTGAAGGGTTTCACCATTTAAAAAACATACCAGAACTATACCTAACCAAAATTACCTGGAGGTGGGGGTGGGGGGGGTGGGGGGGTGGGCAGTAAAAAATAATATATGGTACATTATAGCATCTTCTACTAGACCATTTTTGTTGTTGTTTGTTTTACAAACGCACTCAACACATTTTAATTACGGTAATATCGGCCTCGGACATATGGTTATGTTGAGAAAAAAACCCAGTGGTTAGCTGACGGGGATCGATCCTAGACCGACTGCGCATCAGGCAGGCACTGTACCACTGGGCTATGCTGCCCGCTGCTCTACTAGACAAAGAAAGGACACTTTGTTTTACCTAGTGGTAAAGAGATCACCTTGTGTGGTCTGTCTAGTATCGACCCCTTGTTGAGCCATTTCTCCTTCAACCAGTGCATCCAATAGCCAATGATTAATAAATCAATATGCTGTCCTTAAAACTCAAAACTAATTTTTCCTCTTAAATCTTCTCCAATGTAAAATTTTAATGACGAAATCTATGAATAAATAACAATATTTTTCCAACACCTCCCCACATTGTATGTGTCAGTATACGAGTTGTGGCACATGGTTTAAAGTGCAAGAAAAAAATTCTGTTGTGATTTTTATTAGCATAAAGTTCCCACCGAATGACCGCACATACTAGTTGTGGAGTATCAGTTGGAATGGGAACAAATCCAGTCTATGGAAAAAAGGAAGGAAGGAAATGTTTTATTTAACGACACTCAACACATTTTTTTTTACAGTTATATGGCATCAAGCGTATGGTTAAGGACAACACAGATATTGATAGAAAGAAAGAAATGTTTTATTAAGGACGCACTCAGCACATTTTATTTACGGTTATATGGCGTCAGACATATTATGGTTAAGGACCACACAGATATTGAGAAAGGAAACCCGCTGTCGCCATTTCATGGGCTACTCTTTCCGATTAGCAGTAAGGGATCTTTTATATGCACCATCCCATAGACAGGATAGCATATACCAAAGCCGTTGATGTATCAGTCATGGTGCATTGGCTGAAGCGAGAAATAGCACAATGGACCCACTGATGGGAATTGATCCCAAACCAACAGCACATCAAGCGAGCACTTTACCACTGGGCTAAGACTTGACCCTCAATAGAAAGAGATCTTGAATGGCTCCTCCGTTGTTAAGCTAAATTCTGAAAATTCTGGTATCGGTTATGTGGAATAAGTAATATAGATCACATGCCATTGGAACAAAATAAGTTACGACCAGACATTTTTTTGGAATGTTTACTGTATGATACAAAATTTACACCAAAATGTACATTTTTTAAAGCATACATTTGTAGCTTACAATAGGCTGTATGTCACATTAAATAATTCTGTACAATCGTATATACAAATATCACATTCATAAATCCTGAAGAAACCGTTTTCTCCAAAGACGGATGGATTGACAATGGTTTACACACCATTTTTCTTTTGACACTATGCATGATATTTTACAATGGAACACATTTTGCAATGTGTTAATGTAAACAACAACAACAGCACCGACAGAGGGTCCTTTGTTTTTTAGGGGTAAAATCTTTGTAGTCGTACAATTTCTCTTCCTTTTTTATAAAATAATATTAAAGCAACACTATGGAAACCATGTTAAAAACAAAGTTTTACTATAAAGATCTTTGGGGGGGGGGTCACCATAAACCATATTTCAGTAAAGAGCATTCTTGTATATTTAAGAATTCACCTACATAAATAAATTCTTGTTTCTATAAGGCTTAATAATTTCTTTTTTATTACAAATTTACACTTTCTCATAAATTTCTCTATTTCTTAATGGTATATTTCATCAGTGTTTAAAAAGAGTATTCTTCATGAGTGGCCATTTGATATCATTTATCTTGCACTTATAGTTAACTTGTGCATCATAGACAAATCAATTTTAGGTTATCTTGTAAGTCAAGGAGTGATCGATTTAACCTTTTGAATTTTTTTCTTCAAAAAATACTTTACTCAGATGTCAAGTTTTACTGTACCAGTGTTTGCTTTTATGATCACATTACACACAGTTCTTGTTAAGTTTGGTAACTTTATTTTTAACATGGTTATATTAAAATAAACCTACACAGAATGTTAAAAAACAAGTAAAAAGCCATTGGAACAAAAAAATCTCTTAAAGGAACAAAATAAAAGCAAGAGTTTTAAAAGGGTCATTGTTTCGAAAACTGTTCTGCTGTGACCTAATTAATCATTTGGTAGTATGTCAGTAGACATTTGTTGTACTGGTATATTTTATTTGAAAAATATATTACTGTTAAAAAGAAAAATGACATGTTTATATAAAAAAATTGGGATGTTTTATGTCGGTTGATATATATATATATAAAAAAGTCAAATGTCTTTGTTACTATTTCTGAATATTCAGTTACATCTGAAATTATTAAAAAAAGGGAATTACTGAAGTCGACTTTTTTCAGTTTACACTTCACGACAAAAAGTTCATGACATGGGGAATGTGTTCTTGCAACTATGGCGTGACACCCTTCAGATAGTACACCCACTGCACGTTGGTATTCCCTCCCGCTGACCGGGCGCAGGTTACTATCAGCTTTCCCATAACGGAAGCCTTTGTCCCGCTGTCGTTCCCGTCGAAGCCGACGACAATCCTGTGATCTTTGCGTGAGCGAATCGATTCCCCTTGCTTGGTGAGATGGAACAGTGGATTGTCCACCTGGAACGTGAATGGCGTCGTGCTGGAGAACACGTTGCGGAACGAGATGGGTGTCGTGGATCCAGCTTTCACAATGAAGGGTCCCTGTGGCTTGGGCGGCATGCATGTCCCGAACAAGGGGAAGGTGTACTCTCCTCCAATGGGCGAGGTCACCATCAGCATGCCACGGTGCTCGCCTATTCTCGACGGTTCGAAGGTCACCTCAACAGACGGTTCCGTGCCCGAGCCTGGAGCAGCAGTGATTGTTTTGTCTACGTGAAAATCGGTGTTGTCGACCTGCAAAATAAAATTTGGTTAAATTGATTAAAAAATGTAATAGATAAGTCAACCTCATTTATTGTTTTATCTACATGGAAATCAAGAGTTGTTAACCTTTAAAATTAAAATTTGGTTAAACTGATTAAAAAATTTATAAATAAATCGACCTCATTCATTGTTTTGTCTACGTGGAAATTGGGATTGTCAACCTGCAATATAAAATTTGGTTAAATACATTATGAAAATCAATCTTCACTGAGGAAATATAACCCACTAATCCTCTGCATTAGAGTCCACAGCTCCACCAACTGAGCTGATAGGGAAATTCCCACTACCTACTGGCTGTAGGAGAACTTTATTATTCCAACACTACAACATACACCCCCTGAAATAAACCTACATCCCGAACTGTGGACCACAGGTAGAGTTATCTGTTAGTGTTCAGACTGGTTTTTAATTGTATTCTTGTGTTAAGAACACATCCAATCCCTATATCAACTCCAAATATAACCAATAAATCAACTTCCACTGAGTGGTATTAACTTCCCCACAACCCCAACCCCCATCCAACATTGCTGGATTGTTAGCTTAAGAAAACTAATAACTGCTAAAAAGAGATTTCAATAAACTATCTGTGAATAAACTATCTGTGAATACTGTAGATCATGAAATTAATGCGTCCCTAAATTAATGTGAGTCACGGTGGGCAGACATTAATGCGACATGAAATTAATGCGAGTGGCCTCCCTTTGAAATAACGTTTTCCATCACAATGCTTTGATAAATCAATAAATAAAACATTCTAGTGCAAAATTAGTGTCTGCAAAATGAATTAATTCTTAATTCGAAATGACACGTGTATTTAGCTATCACTTCCTTTTCCGACATTTCCGACTATACTATTTCATAACCACTTATTTGATTGGATCACACGATTTCGCCAGTGTCACTGGTGTAACAACACCCTCGGGGTCTATGTGGTACATGTATCGGTTATCCTGTTTATTTCGCACCTTTGATAGTACCGACAAAATGAAATCGCAAAGTCAGTGATTATACCAAACAACTATAAGATTGGCACGGTACATTAATGATCTCGATATGTCATTTCCCGATATACTGTGATGCCCTTTATTTAGCAATTAGCAATTAGACCTCAACTCACTAACATCAGGTGTAATCTATTAAGACCCTAAGTCTGTCGCGCCTACGATGATTTGTGCTCCATTTGTGTTGTGTTATCGGTATTTTAAATGTTTATCGTTTTGTTTTAATACAGACAAAACATAGAAATAAATGCGTCATATTATTAATGCGCATAGCATGGCCTCGCATTTTTCGCATTAATATTATGATCGCATTAATTTCAGGATCTACAGTATTCAATATTCACTTACCTTGCAGGAATAATCGGTTTTCTGTTTGGCGAAGTTGAAGAACTTGGCAACCTGTACGTTATTCTGACCCAGGCCTGTACGGAAGTACAAGGCTTTCTCGGGTCCTGCCGGTGTGGCCTTGAGTACCATGTCGTACATATAGAGGCCAAGGTCATTGCAATTGAATTCCAGACGACCTTGTATTTCCCCTACTTTTAGAGGTTGGTATTCAAATGTCAGTTGACCCTGTGAAAAAAACAGCAAACGGTTATTAGATAGTGTATTAAAATTAAACTAAGATAAATATCTTCTAATTTTGTTTTGTACTTCAATGGCCACAACTGAATTTGTCAAAACCTAATAGGTAATAAACCAGTGGTGTAATTATGGGGGGCCAGTGCCCCTCCCATTCACACCATGCCCCCCCCCCCCCATTGGACATTTGATTGTACACAATAAATACACCATTGACCCCCCTGACGAAGGTCTTGGCCCCCCCCCCTCAAATATAGACTCCGTTAGGTCACTGGTAATAACACACATTTTGTTTTGACCAGCCTTATGGTTAAGTCAAAGATATTAAGACTAGTAGGTACTGGGTTTGCTCAGATATCTGAATAGTATGTCCAGAGCCTGTACAGTTTTTACACACATGTAAATTTGAGGCTAATTTTTTTTTTTATATATGCAGAGCTTAGCACTATGACAGAACTTCAACATAAAGAGTTTGAAATGGTTTTTCCACCGACAAAATGCTCACTGCCAGCAATTTTAAATCGATAACTTTTGCAAAAAAAAAAAAAATTTATCATCTCAACTGCAAAAACCCCTAACCATCAGCAATTCATACTGAAACTATGGCAATTGCCGTTGGTGCCGTCAGTAAGTTTGAGCTCTGTATGAAATTGTAAAACCATTGTAATCGATGACGTCACTGTGGTATGTGCTGTAGTGATGTCACAGCCTATGATGGTCTTACAATTTCATAGTACATAAATAAGTTTCGAATTTTTTGTTGTTGTGAGTTGTGTGTTTGAACCGTAATTTGACAGCCTAAAAATGGAGTTACAACTAAATCTCTTGCTTACCTCTGTCTCGGCAGACACGTTGAGAGCGTTGGGCATGAGCACTTCACTGATGTTGCACTGAGCTGTGAACACCACGGCGTACGTCAGTGGGTTGTACAGCTTGATGGTGTGGGGCACGGTCTGTCGCACCGGGGTCGACAGCTCTATCGTGGATATCACGCCGGGCTTTGTCGCTCGGATAGTCAGCTCGTAAAACTGATATTCGCCAGTCTGCTCGTTAGTAAATGTCACCTGCAATGAGTCATTGTAAAAACATTTAAAATAATTGGCTACTAAAAAAAAATATTTTTTTTTCTGTTCATAAATTATAATAACAGCGGGCAGCATAGCCCAGTGGTACAATGCCCGCTTGAAGTGCGGTCGGTCTAGGATCGATCCCCGTCAGCTAACCACTGGGGTTTTTCTCGACATAACCATATGTCTGACGCCGATATAATCATATTTATATAAGAATTGTTTCTCATTTTTTTAGGAATTTATCGATGTATAAAAGTCACAAATGGTATAAAATCGCGTAGCAAAGCGAAGCAAATAAATAAATAAATAATTATAATAACATACAGAAGAAGAAAATTTAAGTTTGTTTTGTTTAACAACACCACTAGAGCACATTGATATATTAATCATTGCTTCTTTTATTATAATGACTTATTTAGTTTAAATATCCATAATGCAAAAAAATACTGAATGGTATTTAACAATGGAATGATGTAGATTGTTTTTTAAAGACATTGTCTCCCTTGTTAAAAACAAAAGGAAAAAATGATGAACTAAAGAAAGTTTATGTGGACCAGGGTCCATTCCACGAAGCGATCTTAGCACTAAGATCAGCTTAGTGCATAAGGTAACTATGCATTTAACATGATCATAGGGCTAAGATGGTTTTGTGGAATGGGACCCTGGATCTTAACGCTACTGAATGAGTCAAATAAACTGAAGTAAAAATATTAGTACCCTAAAAATCATTTGATTTAGCAATATGGGAAACTGTATTTGTACATATTTACATCTAATAATTATACTGGCCTCGGTGGTGTCGTGGTTAAGCCATCGGTCAACAGGCTGGTAGGTACTGGGTTCAGATCCCAGTCGAGGCATGTGTTTTTTCATCCAGATACAGACTCCAAACCCTGAGTGAGTGCTCCGCAAGGCTCAATGGGTAGGTGTAAACCACTTGCACTGACCAGTGATCTATAACTGGTTCAACAAAAGCCATGGTTTGTGCTATCCTGCATGTAGGAAGTGCAAATAAAAGATCCCTTGCTGTTAATCGACATAAGAGTAGCCCATCAAATGGTGACTGCGGGTTTCCTCTCAAAATCTGTGTGGGTTTTTCTCGACGCCGATATAACCGTAATTATAATGTGTTGAGTGCATTGTTAAAAAAAAAAAAAAAAATATTTCTTTCTTTCTAGTCCTGAGGGTGTTTGGTTTAGAGGCGTTTCACTGTTGTTGTTTTTTGTTGTTTTTTACAAAGTATCTACACTAAAGATGAGTCTATTAAAAATACAAATGGTATATCAGCTTGATTGTACACTATTACCTTCAGTGTTGTCATTCCCTCCTTGTAGGCGTAGAAAGTGAGTTTGTAATCCTTCTTACCGCTGGCTGGAACATCAACAAACTCCATGCCTTTCACAACTGTACCTGCCTCTAGCTTGTCGGACTTTACTGGTTCCGTTTTCACACGGAATCTGAAAAAAATATTAAATAACACTCTCAGGACCATGCTTATACCATTTGTAAGTCCAGAATTTTCCCACTGACTTAAAAACTTTAATAAAATTTTAAAACATACCATGTGTATGGACAAAGACTCAAAAGCCTTGAGATTAAATTATAACATTTGATAAGAATGGAGCTAGAACATCATAGAACATCAGTTTCTGTTATATAGCAATTATGAAATTTACATTTCAGAACTACATAACCTGAACCTGTTTTTCTCCCATCTCTATCCATGCAAGACAGGCGTATTCCATGACGTTAGCCCATGCGGAATACATCTGTCTTGCATGACCACGTGACTTCCACTGTTAGTGCCGATAATTAATATTGAGTGACATCACGTACATGGCAAAATAATGCAAGAAATGCTTTCTCTATTTCATAAAAACATGGAAACCTGCTGTCATAATGAAATTATACTATAATTTTTGGTTTATACTTTTAGTATAAACTGTTTTTGGGTAAGATATTTTCAGTGGTTATGATATTATTTTATTGTAAGATAAAAAATAAAAAATGTATGTTTTTCACGTTTTCCCAAAATGCTTGTTTTTCATCTACTGGATGGGAGAAAAATAATCCTCCATTATGTATCCATGTGGGACAGGGCTATTCCACCCTCGGGTACATGATATGATGTCAGGAACTCGGCAAGCCTCGTCTCTGACAACAAATTATATACACGGGGGTGGAATAGCCCTGTCCCACATGGACACATATGAAGGATTATTTAAGTATTTAATGGCCAAGATGAAAACATGTGAAAGACGATCAATCCATATGAAAAGAAGAAGAAAAGAAGATGGACTAGCTGAAATAGGCAATTGGATCCTGTATAGAGTATTGATCCTACAGGCCCTTGCACTTTAGTTTTTTCTTTTCAATTTATTTTTGTCCTTATATCCAATAATGGTTCAAGCACACTGTCTTGGACACACACTTATGCTATCTGGACTGTCTGTCCAGGACAGTGGGTTAGTTGGTTAGTGGTTAATGAAAGAGAAGAGGGTGTGGTGGCCTTACACCTACCCAATGAATCCCTAAGAACTCGCTCTGCGTTAGAGCTGGTACTGGGCTGTGAACCCTGAACCTACCAGCCTCTAGTCCTATGACTTAACCACTGCACCACTGAGGCTGGTTGGTGAGTGCTCTACCACTGATAGAATTTATCGGGAATAATTATCCAGAAAACTAAATATTAATTAATTACCTCTGTGGCTTTTTCAGCCAGTTGTGCACTGACATTACTTCGACGTATGGCGTTTTACACGGAACGTCTCTCTGAATTCTACCACTCGGTTTTGGTGGTTCGGCCATGCCGGTCAGGTTATACAGAAGACCAGTTCCATCAGGCAGGGGGAAGAATATTGAACCCTGGAAATAATTAATACAGATAAATAATAATAGAATATAATAGAATGGACATCGTAGCGACATCAGTTTATATCCTAGCAAATCTACGTTGGTTAACACCCACTTCAATACAAATTATCATACTATATCTAACTTTTCTTTTATGCCTACTGAACAAGTATTTAGCAATGATGAACATCATCGACTAGTTAGAGAAACTTTTTTGAGAGAACCAAACCGCCACATGGTCTTAATAACGTTGTATTTCATGTAAACACATTTTAGGCATTTAGTAACATTATAAATATACAATGTAGTACAGTAACATTACTTTGTGTTTCTATGTTCCATATTCAATTAAGCAATCTTGTCTTTATAGTAATTTAACAAAATTGCTATAAAATA
>JAECMU010074601.1:0-11192 GCA_016106625.1 Dracogyra subfuscus
ACATAGTTTAGGTGCTAGACGTGCAAAGCTTTCTCTATAGTATTCTAGTAAGATTAAATATTTGCTAAAAAACCCTGTGTATAACGCGGTTTTTGATAACTCTCCCCCCTGTCTCTCTCTCTCTCTCTGAAACATACACACACACTCACACGCACGCACGCACGCACGTACGTACGTTTTGCGTCAGGCAGTAACGTCTTTAGATATTTCTCTCTCTCTCTCTCTCTCTCTCTCTCTCTCTCTCTCTCTCTCTCTCTCTCTCTCTCTCTCTCTCTTTGAAACACACACACAAAAGAGAATTTACAAAAATGTTATTATTAAAAAACACCTTCAAACTTTAAAGGATCGATGCTATCTTTTTTTTCTTCTTTTTTTCTAGCAATCACAGGTGGCATCTTGTTCGTGATTGTTCTTCTCATAGTGCTCGTTCTCTGTCAGAGGATCATACTCGCCGTTCAGCTGTTGAAGGAGGCCAGCAAGTGAGTATCCTGCTCTACTGGAGATAATGTTAGAAATCTAGGCAACACGTGTTAGTTTGTCGTGATTCTGCATTACTTTCGGCACAGGTTACAAGAAAGAAAGAAATGTTTTATTTAACGACGCACTCAACACATTTTATTTACGGTTAAGACATATAGTTAAGGACCACACAGATTTTGAGAGGAAACCCGCTGTTGCCACTTCATGGGCTACTCTTTCTGATTAGCAGCAAGGTATCCTTTATTTGCGCTTCCCACAGGCAGGATAGTACAAACCATGGCCTTTGTTGAACCAGTTATGGATCACTGGTCGATGCAAGTGGTTTATATCTACCTATAGAGCCTTGCGGAGCACTCACTCAGGATTTGGAGTCGGTATCTGGATTAAAAATCCCATGCCTCGACTAGGATCCGAACCCAGTACCTACCAGCCTGTAGATCGATGGCCTAACCACGACGCC
This sequence comes from Dracogyra subfuscus, assembly GCA_016106625.1. Classification (NCBI taxonomy): domain Eukaryota; kingdom Metazoa; phylum Mollusca; class Gastropoda; order Neomphalida; family Peltospiridae; genus Dracogyra; species Dracogyra subfuscus. The sequence continues at coordinate 941 of JAECMU010074601.1, forward strand.
ACCGAAGCCAGTGCACAGGTTACAACTTAGAGTTGACTGATGTTGATTGCAATTAGTCACACATAGACTGTTAGCCATGATAAAGGACTAACACTCAGATCTTCTACACAGTTTAGTCGTACAACACGTACTAACATAATATCGCATCACGTCAGTTAAAGCTCATATAGATTGAAAGCGGCGCGTGCGTGCGTTCCGGGTAAAACCAGATATAAACTTAAAATACATTACTTTCAATGAGACCGTCGATCCTGGATGCGTGCTTTTGAAAACCAATGCGAATAGCCGCAATGAAAAAACCCATATATGGCATAAATGCCCAAAACGCAAGCCGCGGACTTACTAGACGCAACCAGCCGAAACGCACGCACACGCCGTAAATAGTCTATATGAGCCTCAGCTAGTCCGTTGATAAAACGCACGAGTTACTGGAAATGAAATTGTGTTCGTGTCTTACGTTATGTTGTAGAATGTAAAAACCACATTGTGACTTTTTCCTTCAATCATTTACACGAGGCGGTTTTAGCCAGTGCACCACGTCTGATATATCAAATACCGTGATATGTGCTATCCTGTCTGTGGGATGGTGCATAACAGAACCCTTGCTACTAATGGAATAATGTAGTTGATTTTCTCTCTAAGACTATATGTCAGACTTACAAAATGTTTGACATCCAATGGCCAATGATTAATAAATGAATTTGCTCTAGTGGTTTTATTAAACAAACCATTTTTTTTTACAGAGCGGTTGGAAGTATGAAGTTCACGTTGATGTGGCCGTTCCTTCCGTTCATCCTTCAGCTCGGTTTCATCGCATTCTGGCTCGTACTGACTGTGTATCCTTTTAACCATTCAAAAGTGCAATCAAATAGGTTCTTTATAGGTTCTAATAGACCAATTCAATTCCTATTGCCGATTATACTAACGTTTACTAATAAAACTGATATAAGCAGCGTATCAAAACACCCAGGAAGTACAGCAATAAAAAGTGTGGTACCTCACATCTAATCTATCTGCAAGAAAAGGAGGGGAGGGGGATCACATACCTTTTAAGAGATTTAATTAATGTTTTTAATAGAAACCATCATTTTTGCTGAAATTTACTGTTCCAGTTTTGGGGGTACCCCGCATTAGTTACAACCTCTGTTATATAATGCACAACAACTGTATAACAAATAAAAGTATATTTATTTATTGTAAACGGATAATAGTATTTGCACAAATAATCAATGTCACATACTACTACCAATCACACCCACAGCTGCTTTTACTCCGTAAATATTTGACCTCGTGCACCTCGAACTTTGACACGGAACACTTCTTTGCTACTATGCAACCTTAAGTCAGATTAAAATGCATAATATCCATTTCAGACTGGGTGTGCGCAAAAGAGTTCGATAGAACAAAGTTAGGTGTCAACCTTTACTTTAAAGTTAAATAATGATAACACATTATTTAAAAAATTTCTTGTCAAATGTAATATTATTATATCTTGAATTACCTTCCAAAAATATTACATCCAAATAATTTCATTGACTACTATTGTATAAATGATATTCTTACACACCCGTGGTGAGAACACCATACGTACGTGTATTAACAATTTCAAGACATACTACTGGCTGCTCCTAGGTGATGGCCAGGTCACCAATGCCATACATCCAATGCAAAACAAAACGATGAAAATCGATTACCTTATGACCTATTGTTAACCTGACAATCACGTGTCTGTGATGCCTAAGTCAGCTACAAGTGCAAAGGGTTGTAAACATCTTTTAGTCGAAAACAATGTTAAAATTTGCTTAAAACCTGGCTTTTGAGGATATGTAAGAAATAGAATAATACATTAGAGTCCGTTAGATACCATTTTTCTCACAACTCGTTTGATACATTTTAAAACAACTCGTGAGATAAATGGTATCCAACGGCCACTCGTGTATTATTCTCTATTTATTGCAATAATTGAAGTTGGTTTGAAGTTGAAAGGCATGATCTTCATATTGGCAAATAACTGGATATTATTTTAATGGATGCTCAGTCAATAAAATACTATTTTTATATACTTATTTTTACCAAGGACAACACATTACTATTTTGGTATTCCGAGTTAATTATGCAAATATTATATGTGGGATGGATTAATTTTGAGTTATGTTCTAAAAATATAAGTAAAAACAGCGATATAAGATAATTGCAATTTTGAGAATTTCGTTTCCTGCTGTAATCGACTTACATTAATCATCAGAACTAATGATACCAAATCACATTGTAGTTAAGGGATAAATTTCGTATTTGACTTACAAAAAACCAACAAGAAAAAAACCAACAAGAAAAAAACAAAAAACAAAACAAAAAAACGTTAATTGCAATGAGCCTTGCAAATGGAATTTTACAATTCATTATTCTTAAGAGAAAGAAAAAGAAAATTTATACAAAACTTTTGATTTTAAAAAGAAGAATTTAATTTTGTTTTAATGTTTAGATAGTTCAGCATGTTGTTGGTTGTTCGACGTAGAACGTTAAATAAAACCTTAAAGATATTGTTTTTGTGGTTATTGTTCCTATTCCCAACAGCTATTTAGCTACAGTGAGTGCAGTCAAGAACGAAAACGAAAGCAAAAACATCACATTACCGAATGGGTCTGTTAACTCGAAGTCTGAACGGCTCTTCGATATGCCTTGTGCCTACGGACATGTAGGTTTTAAGCCAATTTTTGTCTTCATTTGTTGCAAATTCTTTTATAAAACCAATAGAGTTTAACAATTGTTCACCAGGCCCCGTGCTTATAAACCTTGAAGTCTATACTTTAATAAAGTCCAGACTTTAACGTCATGGAAACGCCATTCAAATAGCATTAGGCTAGACATTAAGTTTTATAAGCACGGGCCCAGCTATCGCTATCAACCATCACTACGTGTGCTGTATTCCCTTCTAACTGATATTGTGTTATTAGTCTTCGTCTACTCTAGTCTAATCTATCTCTAGTATCCTCCATTAAAGGGACACTCCTGAGTTTGCTGCAATATTTTAAGATGTTATCGATTAATAAAATATTTCTACGATTAAACTTACATATTAAATGTATTTTCTTGTTTAGAGTATTAGTGACTCTATATTAAAAATTGCTGTACAAAATATACCAAACTGTTATGTTAGTCGACAGATTAACTACGATTAACTGGACTTTTGTGGATGTCCCCGTTGGTTAAGCAGGTATGTCCCCGGGGTTTTATATGCCATGTGCATCGGCGAAATAAGTTCGAATCCTGCCAACAGTACTTCATAATTCTTTAAAACTGAAAGTTTTTGAAACTAAGCATGCTTTGGCCCTATCCTTAAATGTAAACAGAATAGGGCTAGAGCCCATCCCAGCCCATTGAGTAAAATGAAAGTATTTGTGTTTAGAACTAAAGTAATAATTGTTTATAATTTTGTTTGGTTTACTCTCTTAAAGGAACATTCCCGAGTTTGCTGCATTGTAAGATATTTTCAACTAATAAAATATTGCTACGATTAAACTTACATATTAAATATATTTTCTTGTTTAGAATAACAATATCTGTATATTTAATGTGTTTCTGGTCGTAATATTTATAAGAAGCCCATACTGCATTTCGTCTTCAAATAATTTCGTACATACGAACAAATATATTTTTTAGGAAATAAAATGAAAAATAACGTTTAATATAGAGCCACTAATATTTTAAACAAGAAAATATATTTAATACGTAAATTTAATCGTAGAAATATTTTATTAGTCGATAACATCTTAAAATATTGCAGCTAACTCAGGAATGTCCCTTTAATATAGCCTATTTGAAATCAATATTATATCAACTATATTATCTGAGATCCTGACTGAGTGAATATTGTTTTGATGTTTTTTCTTCAGGAAGGTGACAACGTTTGTAGTGCTATTGTTGACTATGGTGTTCAGTAAGTAATTACATTTTAAAAACTAATATTTTGATGTATTCAAATTTATATGGTGTGTACCATGCATGTCTAATACAACCTGTTGTCTATAAGTAGTGGTAGGTACTGGGTTCGGATCCCAGTCGAGGCATGCAATTGTTAACCTAGATACCGACCCCAAACCATGAGTGAGTGCTCCTCAAGGCTCAGTGGGTAGGTGTAATACCACTTTCACCGACCAGTGATCCATAACTGGTTCAACAAAGACCATGATTTCTGCTATCCTGCCTGTGGGAAGCGCAAATAAAAGATCCCTTGCTGCTAATCGTAAAGAGTAGCCCATGAAGTGGCGACAGCGGGTTTCCTCATTAAAAAAATCTGTGTGGTCTTTGGTCATATGTCTGACGCCATATAACCATAAATAAAATGGGTTGATGTTTTGTTTTGTTTTGTTTTGTTTTGTTTAACGACGCACTCTAACTACGGTTATATCGGCGTCGGACATATGGTTATGTCGAGAAAAAACCCCAGTGGTCAGCTGACGGGGATCGATCCTAGACCGACCGCGCATCAGGCGGGCACTGTACCACTGGGCTATGTTGCCCGCTAAAATGGGTTGAGTGCGTCGTTAAATAAAACATTTCCTTCTTTAAAGGGACATTCCTGAGTTTACTCCATTGTAAGATGTATCCGACTAATAAATTATTTCTACGAGTAAACTTACACATTAAATATAGTTTATTGTTTAGAATATCAGTGTTCATATATTCAATGTGTTTCTAGTCGTCTTAATATTTGTAAGTAGCCCAAACTGGATTCTGTCTTCAAATAATTTCATACGTACGAAAAAAACATATTTTAGGAAATAAAATGAAATTTAACCTATATATTATATATATAATATAATATATATAAATATATTTGATATGCAATTACAATCGTTACAAAGTCTCTGTTAGTCAATAACATCTAAAACATTGCAGCAAAGTCAGGAATGTCTCTTTAAGTAGTGAACTGCTACACTCATTAATGCCATATAAATACATTGGACATAAGGTGGAGTTTTTATTCTAAAGTTATATATAAAAGGTATATACAAATAATCTATGTTAAATTTTTATTTATTTTAGGTATGCCACAGCTCTGCAGGTTTACAATCTTGCGTTGGCAATTTGGCTTGTCAACTTTGTGGTAGCGTTCGGACAAATGACTTTAGCAGGAACTTTCGGGCTCTACTACTGGGCCCCAAGTAAACCTAAAATCCTTCCAGCATTTCCAGTGTTACTCTCGTTTAGAAGAACAGTGAGGTTAGCAGTTCATTTATTTATTTTAACCCTCATCAGCACCGGTAGGTACTGGGTTCGCCGTATGGTACTGGATATCATCCAGAGTGAGTTTGATGAATCAGTGGGTAAATGTAAGACAACTACTATACACAAGACTTCTTTCTCACTGGCCACTAACTCTGACAGTCCAGATAGCTTATTTGTGTGTCCAGGATAGCGTACTTGAACCTTAATTGAATCTAAACACGGAGATAAGTATAAATGAATGCAGTACAGATGCCAGAACTTACTTATCCGTACACTGTAGGTCCACCGGGACCATTAGTTCGTGGTATTTTGTCTCAGAATACATAGATACACATGTATCATTATTATGACTAGCTCGTATGATAAAAAAAGAAGAAATTAAATTCTGATATTATGGTTTAAAACTATATTAATTAAGTGAGATCATTGAAGTATGAAGTATGAATTTCCCCGCTCTCACTGAACATTGGGGTCCAACTTTACAATAGCAATATCACAAAGATTGGTATAATAGTGTATGGATAAAAATAACTTTGAGAGAACATAATAAACAAAATTCTGTTATATCTATATGTATATATGAACTCAAGAAGTTAGAAGGTGCTTGAGGCCATTTTTGGATGCGCACAACGTGTGTGTTTGACCTGTTAGCACAGTACTTAAATTGTTTTGAAGAAAAAGGTTTGTTGCATAAAGTATTACATATAGCAATGCAAACATATGATTAAAGATTTAGGTTATAAACAGTTGACTGAAGACAGCAAATGAATGCACGTCATTTTGAAATACAGATAAGACGTACAGTTAAGCAGTGACTTACGTCTCAGCATGACACAATCTGGCTAATTTTAGTATTCCTGTAGGATTATCACAAGACATTATCCTATAAAACGTGTGGATATTTGCTTTAGTTAATGTGTATTCTGTTACCATGTTGCAGGTATCATCTTGGAACCGTCGCATTCGGGTCTTTTATTATTATGTTGGTCAAACTAATCCGCTTACTGCTCGAGTATTTGGATGGACGTCTTAAAGGAACGGAGAATGCAGTGGCTCAATTTATTCTGAAGTAAATATGATGTACAATATATATATACAATCGTTCATGTAATATATATATATATATATTACATGAACTATTTATGTACGAGTGTCGTAAATTTCATGTGGAACTTACTAAAATGTCATAATTTATTTATTATCCACAAACAGTGTTTTACTGTAAAACGTTAAGTATGATTGTAATTTCTTCACAATCGATGTCAATAACATTCAACGAGATAAGTTAAAGAAATAATGTTAATTACAATTTTATGCCTATTTCATCGAATTAAAGAGACAGACCCCAGGTTTTTTTTTAAATACTAAGGCATATATTTCACATAGACTTTTAATTTCAACCCGTAAAAATGGACACTAAGTTTGGTTAATTTACAAGCCTGTAAGAGATTCTGTGACGTTGAAATACTCTTAAAATAAGATTAAAACGCGATTTCATAATCATTACTTCTCAGACGCTTTTAAAAATATGAAAAATAATATTTTTGGTATTAGAAACACCAGGATGATCAGAAACACTTCGGTTCTACGGAAATAGATAATCTACAGAATAAATTATAAGTAATGTTTGATTTCAATGATGACAAATGGCTCTAGTAGTGAGAAATATGCCTTGGTGTTTAAAAGTTGGGGTATGTCCCATTAAAAATGTTGTTTGTATATATAATATTATTTCATATTTGGTGGATTTTAGTGCTTTGTCAATATCCGAAGAATGTCGAGTGAGCTCCAATGCTCAAATTAATTGGTAGATCTAGAGAGATCCATTAGGTATAGATAATTTAACCTAGCCACCAGGCTAGTAGTCCTATTCCTGCGTTTGTAATAATACTAAGAATGTCATGATGAGTAATAAAACATATATTTCATTAGCTGTCTGAACGTTTATTCCACAGATGTATGAAATGCTGCTTCTGGTGTTTAGAAAAGTTCCTCAAATTCATAAACAAAAACGCCTACATAATGGTATGTACCAGTTGCATGAAATAACCACAGTATCTGTCAAAATAGTTTCACACACGTCTCAGCAATTTAATAATAATAAATGTAGGACAATTAAATGCACAACATGGTCTGTATAAAAATAATAATTTAGTGTAATGTAACATTTTATCCATCGAGCGCTGATACCCAGTACAGGTTTTCTCGAAAACCATGGTTTTTCACTAAAATATGTTTTAAAGTTAGACAAAATTATGTAAAACAAAAGTAAATTTAATTTATTATTAAAATGTTATAGCTTTTCGTCACTTCTATTACATTTATGTTCCTCAAAAATTGCTTTGAAAAGCAAGACAAAACAAACAAACGGAGAGAAAAGCCCAAATAGCGGATTGCCATCATGTCAGTTCACAAGCAATGGATATCACCAATTCTGGTTGTCATATTTCGCTATAAACTCAATATCTTTAACGTCATTATTGATTCATAATTATTCTAAATTAATAATAATTTATGTTTATATTTATTAGTGCATATTTGATTACATTTTACTAATAGATAAAACATCTTTTGTTTTCATTCAACTGATAGTTGTAATTTATTGGGATATTTTAATATTAAAAATATGTTTATCAGAAAATATTAAAAGTAGACCTTTTTTTCTTACAGTGTGCTATATATGGGAAAAATTTCTGTGCGTCTGCTAAGAAAGCCTTTTTCCTGATTATGAGAAATGTTGTGAGGTAGGTTTTTAAGTGGTTAGTCCATCCTGTTATCAGCAACTGATCATTTATTGCCCACTCATTTGACAGTGTATACAATAACATTTCGAGGAGGTACGTAGCCATTGATAATCACTCGCATGATGTGTCTTCGGTCTAGGATCGATCCCCGTCGGTGAACCCACTGGGTTATTTCACGTTTCAGCCAGTGCTAGTATATCAAAGGCCGTGACTAATTATGCTCTATATTGTCTGTGGGACGATGCATACAAAAGATCCCTGGTTATTAATAAAAAAAAGTGTAGTGTGTTTTCTTTTATATGTCAAAACTTACCCAATTTTGATATTCAATACTCGATGGTTAAAGGGACATTCTCGAGTTTGCTGCATTGTAAGATATTTCCGACTAATAAAATATGTCTACGATTAAGCTTACATATAAAATATATTTTCTTGTTTAGAATATCAGTGTCTTTATATTTAATGTGTTTCTGGTCGTCTTAATATTTATAAGAAGCCCAAACTGCATTTTGTCTTCAAATAATTTCGTACGTACGAAATTATTTTTAGGAAATGAAATGAAAATTAACCTATTACAAATAATAGAACGATCAGAAACACGTTTAATATAGATTCACTAATATTCTAAACAAGAAAATACATTTAATATGTAAGTTTAATCGTAGAAATATTTTATTAGTCGATAGCATCTTAAAATATTGCAGCAAACTCAGGAATGTCCCTTTAATGAAAAAGGGTGGCGTGTTTTCTTTCTAAGACTATATGTCAAACATTACCCAATGTTTGATATTCAATACTCAATGGTTAATAAATCAATTTGATCTAGTGATGTCGTTAAAAAAACCCACAACGACAAACAAACAATAACATTTCATTATACAAGTCGTGGAGTGATGGTTGGTTCAGTAATGGCCAGTCTGACTGGAATCGTATCTATATAACACTACCGTACAAAGAGACGTCAGTAAATGTTTCCATGTAGTTTAAAGGGACATTCCTGAGTTTGCTGCAATTTGTAAGATGTTATCGACTAACAGAGACGTTTTAACGATTGCACTTGCATACCAAATATATCTTTCTGCATAAAATATTAGTAGCTAAATATTAAACGTGTTTCTGATTGTTCTAATGTAGGTTAAATGTCCTTGTATTTCCTAAAATATAGTTTTTTCGTTAGCACGACATTATTTGAAGACGAAATCAAGTTTGGGCTTCTTACAAATATCAAGACTGCCATAAACACATTGAATATACAGACACTGATATTCTAAAGAAGAAAATATATTTAATATTTAAGTTTAATCGTAGAAATATTTTATTAGTCGGAAATATCTTACAATGCAGCATACTCAGGAATGTCCCTTTAATAGCCAGGGCCGGTTAGGCCATAGCCGTACCACTTTTCAAATAGGGACGACATGACCGTATCACCTTTTAATTTTTATTTTATATACGCTACAATACCCGTATCATTCAAACGATCGGCTCGGTTAACTCTGGCAACCTCGATCCGTAACACTATTATTATTACACTGTACCGTCCCTGATAATACTGAAATACTTCAACACAACCCAGTCACTCGTCTGCTGAATACAGCGAGATGTAGGTTAGTTGGGGAACATTCGCTTGAAAAAAGGAGTTATAGTTTGTTTTGTTTAACGACACCACTAGGGCATTGATTTATTAATCATCGGATGTGAAACATTTGATAATTTTGACATAGTCTTAGAGAGGAAACCTGTTACATGTTTTCATTTGTAGCAAGGAATGTTTATAAATTATATGTACCATCCCACAGACAAGACAGCACATACCTTATCCTTTGCTATACCAGTCGTGGTGCACCGGCTGGAACGGGGATTCGCTTGATGTGGGGTGGCTTGCAAGACCAGTCGCTCTCGGTGGACGCAGGGTTGTGTTCTCTAATTGCAACAAGTGCTCCACGACTTGTACAAGTCAAAGGCAATAGTACGTTTTGTTCTGCCTATGGTAAAATGCAATTAAATAAGCTTTGTTGCTTATTAAGTCTGTGGCGATACCGGTTTTCTCTCTTTCTTTCCACGACTGGTATATCAAAGGCCGTGGTATGTGCTGTCCTGTCTGTGGGATGGTGCATATAAAAGATCCCTTGCTGCTAATCGGAATATCTCAATATCTGTGTGGTCCTTAACCATATGTCTGACGCCATATAACCGTAAATAAAATGTGTTGAGTGCGTCGTTAAATAAAACATTTCTTTCTTTCTTTCTCTCTTTCTTGCAGCCGAGTCTCGAAATTA
>JAECMU010074633.1:0-13356 GCA_016106625.1 Dracogyra subfuscus
AACGAAACAGTCGAGTGGTTCTTAAACTAGGTGGGTGGTTAGGGATTTCAGGGGACGCAAAGATGGCTTTTGGTCAGAGATCGGCTGTGCACGTTAAACCCTATGACATGACATGAGATCGGCCGTTATGAGGAACTCGCATTAAAACTGCCAATAATAGGTTTAAGAATCACGGATCTTCTCAACCATACGAATCCTGTTGTGTACTAGTAGTTAAAGGTCACCACTGACTGGTATATCAAAGGCCGTGGTATGTGCTGTCCTGTCTGTGGGAAACTGCATATAAAAGATCCTTTTCTGCTAATGAAACAATTTAGCGGGTTTCCGCTAAGACAATATGTCAACAATGATCAAATGTTTGACATCCGATAGCCGACGATAGGTGTGTGGTTAAACAAAACTCACTTAACTTTTTGCTAAAGACTTCTTTATATACTTAAACCATTTATATGCACGGGCCCTAGACACAAACGAAGAGCTTTTAATTTTTTGAAAGATGCTTTTTTTTCCTCTTCTTTTTTTGGGGGTACTTTCCCACAGACAGAAATATTTCGTATCTCGGTGAGTGATCTATAAATCGTTGATCAATGGTTGGAACGGCAAAACTGTCAATAGGTCTACTCAAGGGGAGTCTGTGACCTATCGCACTTCGGGTGTAATTCATGAACAGACTGTTTGTGGAAATGGTTGATTATTTGTTTGAGTTTGAGATTATAAGTCTGAATGGGACCGCTCAGTCGACTGGGTCGCGACACCGGCAATATTTACTATCGCATTCGCATGGTAATACGCCATCCGATAACACTGAGTGTGTTTAGCGGAGCAGGGGACTGGTAGTCGGTTGTATCAACACCCGAAAGCCGAAACGACTTTGGAAGTCTTAACAATCGCTTTTGTCGTCTCAACATAAAAACAATGAAATTCAAAGAAGTCGTTTAGTTTGTATTATAAGGAAATCTCCTTTTTAAAATTCACACCCTGGTGTCGTAATTGAAAGAACAGAACGCTTTCTGTCTGCAAGCTGAGGCTTGGCGAAACAATATTTGCATATTCGTTTCCCACGAAAGAAAAGACCAACAAAAATTGCTCTGACGTCGTAGCCTCACCTGTCATTTGCCAATCAGTGTAGGGGACGGCGGCCGTGGGAAGATTTCTCAGTTTTCGAAATGAAATGCAATGTTAAACTTTGGTATGCGCGAAGCGTTCCGTCATAAACAGAATACGCGCTGTGCAGTATTTAAGAACGGCTTACCGAAACGAAGGTAAATGTGCATTTAGAATTAATGCAAATACGTAAAATTATTTCGAAATAGCACACAATTTGCGTCTTGTGAAGTCAGTAATAACCTAAATCTGACGGTCTATAGACACAAAGGGAAAAAGAATGCACAATCTATGTAAACGTCAAAATCAATAATTTCAGAAGCACACATAAAAGTGTTATTGTGAGTTGTGAATTGTCTTAGCCTGGCAGTGTTGTGTTTAATGACACCATGCAAGTACGTTGATTTATTAATCATCGGCTATTTCATGTCAAACATTTGGTAATTCTGTCACGGCCTTTGATATACATATCCTAGGATATAGGCCGGAAAAAAAGATATGGATCTACCTTGGGGATTCGATCCTACGATCCAAGCACGAGCGCTCTGTCGACTGAGCTAGATATCACCATGTGTCGCGTTGATATTTAAATGATAACGACAGTATATACCCCACAAGTAATGACTTAAAACGTTTAGTAAAAGTTAAAAAGTTTGTTTTGTTTAACGACACCACTAGAGCACATTGATTTATTAATCATCGGCTATTGGATGCCAAACATTTGGAAATTCTGACATAATATTAAAGAGGAAACCCACTACATTTTTCCATTAGTATTATGGGATATTTTATATGCACTATCCCACAAACAGGATAGCACATGCCACGGCTTTGGAACGAGAAATAGTCCAATAGACCCTCCGATTGGGATCGATCCTAGACCCACCGCGTCTCAGGCGAGCGCTTTACTACTAGGCTACAGTAATGATCTGTATCCAATAATTATTCGTCATAGATCATGTGATTATTTACTTAAACAAAAAGTCCTGTGGATACGAAACAGTATTAACGTGTGCTATAAACACCGTTTCTCGAAATGTACATAACAATAAAATTACTGAACAATTGCAAGCCATCAGCACTTGTTAATAGTTGTTATGTACACAAACTACAGGAACACGTAGCTACGGTGGTGCCAAAGATATCCTCTCGTACTATGTACGCAGTAAATTATTAAATAAATGCAAAGGTCAGTCACAAACTACCACAAAGTGGTTTGTAAATACTTCTAATGCTATTTAACGACAATATCACATCACTAACGACAAACATTAACTCTGTTATTTAACGACGATCACTAATGAAAAGCATTTATTTATTTAATGAATTTCATTACCCAGTGCGATTTTTTAACATTTGTATCAATAGTATGAAAACCAGACAAGTTTGCTTCCTGTCTGAATTCCTCTCTGATGCTTTTAATCTCTCTCCTAAGGCTATATTCACTTATGTATGTATGGGTTAATTTTGTGTGTTTTGTGTTGTATCGTGTGTGGTCTTTTGTTACTAATGGAAACATATAACGGGTTTTCTCTGAAAACTACATGTTATAATATTTGACATTCAGCAACCGATTATTAATTAATCAATGTGCTCTATTTTATGACTGTCCTAAAGTCATTGAACTCTGGAGTATTATAGAAAAATTGTTATTAGAAAAAGGGGATTATACCCAGTTGAATAGGAACACAGTCTTATTTGGAATTATAAATAGTAAACATATATTTGTAAACTGGTTAATTGTTAACGTAAAATATTACATATACAAATCAAAATTACAAAAGAGAACACTAACTGAAACTGGTATCAACAATTTTATTAACGATAAGTTACAAATAGAAAAATACATATATTACAAAAACTGTTTACATACAGATTTGGACGACAATTGGGAACCATGGTTAAAAGTTCTAGAAGGCCACAACTGAGACACTTAAAACTTTTGTTATGTGTATAATTTTAAGTATGACGCCAGTCAGTTTGGAAGTATATCTACAACTTCATTTTAAGTTTTCTCTTTTCAGTCTTCTTTTTATTTCTTCCACTTTTGTCACTGGTCCTTTTTTTATATATTAGTACATTGTTTGCTATGTACCTTGTAAGGTAGTGAAATCAGGGCCCCAACCCTGTTACTATCATAACATATTTCTGGGGCAATAAACTATTAAAAAAAACAAAAAAACAAAACAACAAAAATAAAATAAATTAATCAATGTGCTCTAGTGGTGAAATGCTTTCCATTTCAACTTATTTTCGTGCTTATATCCAATTATGGTTGAAGCACGCTATCCTGGGCACACACCTCAGCTATCTGGGCTAACTCTTCATGACAGTGGTTTAGTTGTTAGTGGTGAGTGAGAGAGAAGAGGGTGTAGTGGTCTTACCCCCCTCCCCCTCGGGTCTTTAAAACTCTCTCTGGGTGGTAGTCGGTACCAGGCTGCGAACCCTGTACCTACCAGCCTTATGTCTGACTGTTTAACCACGACACCACCGAGGCCGGTCTGGTCTGGTGGTTATGTTGTTAACCCAAACAAGTTTTCTTTCTTTCATTTCTTCCATGATCGTTGCAGGCAGCTTACACTTTGTCAAGTCTTGTGATGCATTAATGTTGGGACCTGCGCCGATATCCAGACACGAACCCAGTACCCACCAGCCATAATCCAGACCACGCGACCTCTGAACAACTCGCGACTGGTGTGTGGCCATATGTCGTCATTTACGGCATTAAACCATTTGACAAGTACCACGCATGCATGCACTGGTGTTAAACGGGTGGATAAAGCCAACACAGGGACACTCGCCTTACCAAAACAGAAGGTACATAATCTATCGACCCATTAAAGAGATGAAAGAGTCTGGACAACGTAACCTCATGAAAATTACATGGGTGCGTCCCGTTACTCCATTGTCAACATTACACATAGGGCGGTCTTTGAAACCAGACACCGCTCGGCGAGATCCGAATTACACATTAATTATTACTAAACTAGGGACAGCGTAGTTCGGTCGGTAAGATGGCGGCAGCGTTATTTATTCCACGTGTGATATCGCTCGGAAACAAGCGGAACGACCTAATGATCGCAGGCTTTAATTACAAATCCCTTCACAGTTTCGTCAGCATCATTATTTGCATAATTTATTCCGACGTAGACGCGCTGTCGTCGGCGCTTTTCAAGTGCAGGTATCGCTGCCGGTGTGTTAGCAAATCGAACCCGGCGTGATATAACAGCTAACCAGGGTTAGATAGTGAAAACAAAGATTCGACTGGAGCTTTGATAAATACTGACGGAAATTTAAACAGAAGACAATTATCGCAGGGGTAGATTACTCTTGTTCACGTATCGTATCGCCATCTACGTGTTTATAATTAACAAACAAAAATATAAGAAAGCGACGCGAAAACATCAAACGAAATTAGTTGCGCATTTTAGTACATACACCCGTGCTTCTCAAGTGGCGATCACGTATTCATTGTGTACATTACTATAGGATTGGATTAATAAAACAGAACAGCTGGACATACATGAATACTTCGTATTTATATGCCGTTTTTGATTACTAATGGTAGCTATTACATACATAGGAAAATAATATTTGTTAAAAGACATCCCTGCTCACACACACACACAAAATAAATTTTATTTCAGTTTTAAATCAACACCAAAATTAACCATTGCCTAACAAGTAGAGCAGATTTAAATCAGACTGGTTTTATTTGACAGTTTCATACATTTTATTTCAACTTATTTTCATGCTTATATCCAATTAAGTTTCTAGCACACTGTCCTGTGCTCACACGTCAGCTATTTGGGCTGTCTGTCCACGGCAAAGGGTTAGTTGTTTGTGGTTAGTGAGAGAGAAAAGGGTGTAGTGGTCTTACACCTACCCATTGACACGTTAAAACTCGCTCTGGGTGGGAGCCGGTACCGGGCTGCCAACTCCGTACCTACCAGCCTTATGTCCGATGGCTTAACCACGACAACATAGTTTTAACTACGGCTAAATGAGAGGAAACATTCTGTCGTCTTACGGATTTTACGTGCATATTCAGAGCAAGCTGTTGTAGCACACGCCTATCATGGACACAAGTGTTGGATTACGCCAACTCTTCTGTCCATGGCAGAGCCACTCCATGCTTCGGGTCAGGTCAGAGTGTTTAACGTGCACATTCAGAGCAAGCTGTTGTAGAGTCTCCGTCCAGGACAAGGGGCGAGGCGTAGCCCAGTGGTACAGCGCTCGCTAGATGCGCGGTCGGCCCGTTGCGCTATTTCTCACTCCAGCCAGTGCTCCACGACTGGTACATCAAAGGCCGTGGTATGTGCTATACTCTCTATGGGATGGTGCATATAAAAGTGGCAACAGCGGGTTTCCTTTCTCAATATATGTGTGATCCGTAACCATATGTCTGACACCATATAACCGTAAATAAAATGTGTTCAGTGCGTCGTTAAATAAAACATTTTGTTCTTTCCGTCCAGGCCAGGAACTCCATGCATAGACTACTTTTTCTTTTATTTGCACCATCTCATAAACATAATATGGGCTTTGTTAAACAATTTATAGAGAACTGTCCGGAACTTAATGGCATTAATTCACCAAGAGCTAATTATGTTTACGCATGTTAAAAAATGGATCATTTTAATTACCACCAATCAACACAACAGTTACTTTTACTCCGTAAATATTTCGCTGAGCACCATGATACGAACGGTTTTGACTTGGTATATAGCAACCTTTACTAATTGCCGCTGATTACACAATGTGTTGGAATGTCGTTTCCGTTAATTCGGCTACGAAACTGAAATGGTGAAACAACCAAGTTCTCACTACATAAGTTATCCGTGACACTGAAGCCAGTGTTAATTGTCAAGTACTGGCAGGAGTCGCTAATGAATTAATATACTAAACGCGTGTTCTCTTTGTCTGGCAGGAATGAAGCCAATTCACAACCACGGTGTATGTTGAACTATGTGCCAAATTACTGAATGAGAACATAAGCAAAATAAAATTATAATAATAACCCGGGTGGGTTTCATCTTTACTCGGATAAAAACAACAAATCTTTATTTACTGGAAGGGTACAAAGAAACGTTGAAATAAATGGTATTTGTATACACTAGTTTGTGGGTGCTCTCTCTCTCTCTCTCTCTCTCTCTCTCTCTCTCTCTCTCTCTCTCTCTCTCTCTCTCTCTCTCTCTCTCTCTCTCTCTCTCTCTCTCTCTCTCTCTCTGTGTGTGTGTGTGTGTGTGTTTGTTTTACATAATACGTTTTGGTCTTTCCTTTGACTTTTTTGTTTGTTATTTGACGTTTTTTTTGTCCTCGGCCACTCTTTCTTGTTCATTCACCTATTCTAATTTTTCTCTCGTTCGTTCACTCTCACCGTTCTCGGGTTTATTTGTGTGCTTTTTTCCCAACTTTTTCTCTATTTTTCTTTCTACTTATCTGGCTTCTTTCTTTTTCAGATCTTATTACACATGCACAGAAATGGCATATTTCTTTACCCTTTTGTTTGAATTTCTACATATGCATGAACCTTTCACGAAATATCTTTCGAAAATGAGCTATCTGCACGTGAAGTTTCTGACATATTTGCCCCCCAAAAATCCCAACCCCGACAGCACAAACCAACCTGTGCACGTGAAACGTGTGCGATATCGTTAAAATCAGACCGCTACCACGACAACAGCTGCCAGCCGAGCGACGTGCGATAAGAAACACGAAACGATCACCTAACCGAATTGTTGAAGCCGCGACTCTGTTGCCGCGGAACACGATATACCAAGCCATTTCTCGCTCTCTGGGGGCAGCACAAGTACACTCACGCACGCACCTGTATTATTTTATCTTTCACAGGTGGAAGTATTCCGAAACAATAACCAGGAATGGCATGTTGAAGCGAAACAATGATGTCGCGCTAATCACCAAACGTACACCTATAATCGCTTTGTGGCGGCGACAGGTGTATGTTGGGATTAGTTAGATTTGTAATTAATCGAATATGCATATAAGCGGGTGGGCCATTGTTTGTTTGACCTTGTAATAAATATGTGTACGCGGATACGTTTGTGCAATGATTCTTACTTTTATGCATGCAGTAAAGATGTTTTATGTCTTCCTTAAGCCGAACCAGACCAGGTGGTAGCACTCCTTGGAGAACCTGCCTGACAAACACCACCTTGTGTCTGCCTCTTTGTTGTAACAAAAGGCACAGATGTAATGCATTTACTTGAAAACCATCAGTACCAACACTCTTGAAGTTTTGTTTCAAATGTCCTTATTTTCTTAAGATATATAATGCATAAAATAATATATGTTTGGGTGGTTTTGTTTTTTTATTCATTACAGGGGTTCAAGCACGCTATGCTGTATATAAAAAATGGCTACCTGCTCTCTCCATTGAAAATACAGGTTAAGGTAATGCACAGATTAAAATTACTAGTATATGCAAGGTGATATTTTATGATTATAACAGTTTTTATTTGAAAATGTTAACTATATCACAAATGGAAATTCATTTAGTGTAACGCAACCTATTGTCAAAGTGATTTCACATATTGAATCATCGGCATGGACGTGCTGGGTTTGTTTACAAAGTCCTTGATTTACCGAGTTATCTGACCGCTAAATACACAGACTTAACACTACGACCAATGATTACTTAGTTCCGTAACGTTCGCGATTTATTTACAGTTATGGACAAAATATACATTTCAGAAAACCAGCATGGAAGAAAACCGCTGTAATCAAATCATTTGGTATGAGCTTTGTTTGTTTGTTTAACGACACCACTAAAGCACATTGATTTATTATTCATCGGCTATTAGATGTCAAACATTTGGATATTTTGACATTAGTAACAAGGGCTATTTTATATGCACCATTCCACAGACAGGATAGCACATACCAGTCGTGGTGCACTGGCTGGAACGAGAAATAACCCGATTGACCAACTAACGGGGTTTAGTAAGGGCCATTTGAAAAATGAACACATGTGGGTGGGTGACACTCACCGCACACACTAATCCAAATCAAATGTATAGAATATATCTAGTGAAATACAATTCCTGTATAAACAATAAAGTTCCGGAGCAGCTTTGAGATTAAATGGAGGAAGGTAAGAGCTAATTTATTTCATTTCATCTTATTTTGTTGCTTATATCCAATTAATGTTCAAGCATGCTGTCCTGGGCACACACCTCAGCTATCCGAGGTGTCTGTCCAAGACAATTAGTTAGTTATTAGTTGTTAGTGACAGATACGAGGGTGTGGTGGTCTTACACCTACCCATTGAATCGTTAAAGCTCGCTCTGAGTGGAAGCCTGTACCGGGCTGCGAACCCAGTACCTACCAGCCTTGTGGCTTAACCACGACACCACCGAGGCCGGCGAGAGCGAATTAGTTTTAGCTATATCAGAAAGCTTCCTGAATATTACGGCACTGATTTAGCCAATCACAATCACACCTAGGTTTTTTGTGTGTTTTGTTTGTTGTTTTAGTTTATTTTTATTTGCCTGTCGCCCCAAAGTTAACACAACACCGTAACCGTAAATGAATAAACGTGTTGAGTAAAAGAAAGAAATGCTTTATTTAACGATGCACTCAACACATTTTATTTTACGGTTAAGGACCACACAGATTTTGAGAGGAAACCCGTTGTTGCCACTTCATGGGCTACTCTTTCCGATTAGCAAAAAGGGATATTTTATTTGCGCTTCCCACAGGCAGGATAGCACAAACCATAGCCTTTGTTGAACCAGTTATGGATCACTGGTCGGTGCAAATCCCATGCCTCGACTGGGATCCAAACCCAATACCTACCAGCCTGTAGACCGATGGCCTAACCACGACGCCACCGAGGCCGGTACGTTTTAAGTACGTCGCTAAGTAAAACATGTCTTACCTTCCTTCAAAAGTATCGAAGGACTTTTAGCAATGTATGCATTTTGTGTTGCTCTCCACATATCCCACGAAATTATTCTTGGTACAAAGCCTTAAAGCTAACGGAAAGTGTTCCAGCCACTCAATCCAGCGGACACAAAGAAAAACGGTATCTAATTTGAGCAATCGGGATCAAAGGTAAAAGGGAAGTAATTAAAAGTTCATCAGCGGTGAAATCCATTATGATAATGTAAACACATGGCGATCTATGTTGGGAACGACGGCGCGCGAAGAACAGTGGAGAGGAGAACCCCCGAGAGGCCGGGGTCTGTTGTCCATTACACGGGGATCACGAAAACAAAGGGAGCGTGCCCCGGCAGATGCAACGTGCGATAATAAGTGCTGCTAATTTCGCCCATTCATTTTCCGTGTAATCACCACTGTCAACAAGCCTTTGATGCCCCGTTTCGTGAAATTCCTGCATGCAGTTCGTCTAATGAAACGATTCCTAATTACGGAGTTCTCATGGACACTCCTGTGCATCTAAATAAAGAAACAGGTATTCTCGGTACAACGGCTTTTGATACCTTCATCACTTTGGATTCCTCGAGGGTAGAGGGTTTCGACAATGGATTGTTTGGTGCAATGAAATGTCTTTGTCTTCAAAATAAACGTATCAATGAATCAATCAGTAAATACCGGCTTCGGAGGTGTAATGGTTAAATGAGATTGGTTAAACCATCTGACGTAATGATTGTTAGGTACATGGTTCGCATCTTGGTGCCAGCTATCACCCAGAATGAGTGTGTTTTACTGTCTCGAACATATGTGGTCAGAAAACGGACTTCTCTCTTACTAGTAACCAATAACCCACTGTCATGGACCAACAGTCTTGTTATCTGAATTGCATATCCAATATAGCTTGCCTAAATATATATTTACAAGCCTAGGTACCATTCCGTATCTTATATAGCTTACTGGTTTATGAACTATAGTATAGAATACTGAATGGTATCTTGGCTAGTGAAGAACGCCCGAACCTTATCTAAAACGAGAGAGAGATGAAAATCCAGTTAAAACTGAAATAAATCGGTGTATCAACGCTTGAATGGTTTGATGAATGGACGGATGGGTCAACGTTAAAACTTAAAATCAGCTGTTTGGATTTGGTCATCAGATTTTACGTTTTGTATACAAAACACCCAGTCCTCTACTGACCATTATGCAAGAATAATACACATTGGTCATTCCAATATTAGGTTTGACATGCAATAGCTGATGAAGGAAGGACATGTTTTATTTAACAACGCACTCAACACGTTTCATTTACGGTTATATGGCGTCGGACATATGGTTAGGACCACACAGATATTGAGGGAGAAAACCACTTTTCGGCTGCATTTTTCGATTGGCAGCAAGGTATATTTTACATGCACCGTCCATAGAACGGATAACACACACCACGGCCTTTGATATACCAGTCGTGGTGCACTGGCTGGAGCGAGAAATAGCAATAGCCAATGATTTATAGGTGTACACATAGAGCAATGTGCTGTAGTGGTGTCGTTAAACAAGACAATCTTTAACTTTTGGTCATTCCAACATTATTGTGGAGTTCCAACCACAGTCTTGAATATTACATAAGAAATTCACGTTCAAGAAATTATGCAGTTCTAAACAATCAATCAATCAACGCTGATGACCAACACGGTACACCGATAAGAACAAAGTCGCACCATTTAACGGTACATGAAATGGCAAGCTGGTGGAGATTGTGAGGCGACACTTGGAGCTGGTGATAACGTGCAGACATAAACATGTTCTTGACGAAAATCAAGCAGTCATTTCACGGCAATGGTGTGTCGATTGTAATTGGAAATACCTCCAAGACCAATGCTGTGATACCCGCCTAGATCAAAGACGAAGATACATTTAATTATCAGTATGTGTTATCTGTGTGTGTTAGACGTGTGGTTCTCCTACTGGGGCCGGCTAAATGAATCCCACAGGAGGCGGGTAATGTTGTGATTAATTACACAATCGCCATTATCTTAATTCGATACAGCCATACCTGCAGACAGAGCAGGGGAGATAATTGTAACAGTAAGGAGGAAACTCACGTGGTTATTATAGACTGGTCATTATTATTAGCACCAGCGTCCAGTTAGGTCTTTGATCTTCAAACCCGTGGTGTAGCAGCATGCTGGGGGTAAGGAAAGCGACACCATGTTTGTTTCTTCTTTTTTGATTGTTTGGAATGGATCATTAAAAAGCCCCCACGTCATCATTTCTCGACATGTTTTACCAGTTATGGGGAACACATTTGCTGTCAGATTTAAAGTTTTTATATTTATAAGATTGACTTACCACAATATAACATGCATTTTAGAAACCAACAAAACTTAATTTGTCCATCGAGTACTTGTCCATGTACGATATTTTAAAGTCCTCGAAATGTGCTGTCATGTCTGAGAAAGATGACGTTTGCTGATTGAAAAAGAGAAGTACATGTATGTTTGATGGCAGTGGACTCCGTTATTAGAAAAACAAGTGTAGTATATGTGATGGGAGATAATTTATTATATTACCGGTGGATCATTAATTGCAATCACCATCGAGATAATATTTAAAAGAAAATTAATTAAAAGTTTTAAGTTAACAAACTTTAGGATAATGCTAACGATTGTTTTTACACTTTTCATGTCTGAGGTGTATTCTATTTAAAAACAGTTCATTGTATTTTCACACACACACACACACACGAAGTTCAACGAAGGCCATGGTTTGTGCTATCCTGCCTATGGGAAGGGCAAATAAAAGATCCCTTGCTGCTAATCGGAAAAAGTAACCCATGAAGTGCCAACAGCGGGTTTCCTCGAAACTTTTGTGTGGTCCTTAACCATGTGTATGATGCCATGTAACCGCAAATAAAATGTGTGTTGAGTGCGTCGTTAAACAAAACGTTTCTTTCTTTCTTTATAATATCCAGGGTCGTGCCTAGTGAATAGGACCGTGCTTAGCGAGAGTGCTACCGGGGGACAGTTGCCCCATACCACTTTATGACACAGCGCCATTTTTAGTTTATAAGTGCCCCTTTTGTCTGGCGGGAGAAGACCCCATATTAATGCTCCCTGCCTGAATTATTGTGATGCTTTGCCCTAGTTAGTTTAGACTAGGTACGGACCTGAATATTAAACTCAATGAGCCTAATTGTTTTTTTTTGTAAAATCGCCTCTTATGTAACTCGAGACAATTCTTTGTCCTCGGATTCCTTTATCACTACGTTTCATGTTCCATATTTATCACACCAAATATGCGATATTTTACAAATTGTTCGGTTAGCGGTAAACATATCAGAAAAGACTACAGCGTAAAATGGTAGTGATTATCCCAACCTGTAGATACCCGTACACCGAGCGCCACACTACAATGCGATACAAATGACTGTAACTCACACCATACTAATAGACTGATAATTGGGTCCGCCGATTATCACCTACATCTTTGATGTGGAACATTCCAAATCTGTAATGTTGGGGTGCATGCTGCGCTAAACGAGTAACCTGTGACCTTTTTCAGAAATTCAACATGGGAACGTTTACCGTTGGGGCAGGTGAGAAAGGGTAGGGTAGAGACATATCCCTACATTTAAAGACAAACTGATAGATAAAATTCACACATCTCATTTCAATGGTATACATTTTTCTAAATTAATATAACACATATTTAAACTGTTTCGCAAAACTGACTTAAGCTGGGTGTTTTGTTTTTGCGATTCTCGTTAAGTTAACAAGAAGTAAAGTTTTGTCGGATAACACACAACATATACCACTGTCATTTGTATCTTCATTATAAATAACACAGCGGGCAGCATGGCCCAGTGGTAGAGTGCCCGCCTGATGCGCGGTCGGTCTAGGATCGATCCCCGTCAGCTGACCACTGGGGTTTTTTCTCGACATAACCATATAACCATATTTTTTTTTTATAAATAACAACAATAATTTATTTCAGTTTACCAATAAGTGACTACAGCCACAGCAACGGAAAATTATTTCTATAGTGTCAGTGAAGTTGTTGTCGACAAACAGAGATGTTTTAATGACTAAAATTGCATATTTAAATTAAAAAAACCCAAACAAATTATGTATAAAATACCTGTGGCTGTATATGAGTATCCTATTGTTTGGATCAAATACAAAAGTACTGAAACATCAAATCAAGTTTGGAATACTTAATATTAGAACTATCAGCAACTCATTAAATTTAGAGACACTGTCAGAATATTTAAACATAAAAAATACAATCATTTACTCGTTTCTAGATAAAAGTTGAATATTTTGGGTTGAGGAAACAGGCCCGTAGCGGGGGGTGGGT